>VWZL01006769.1:75480-150374 GCA_013396915.1 Stercorarius parasiticus | reverse complement strand
CAATTCGTCATCTTTCCAGAACAAACCTATCATGAACCTACACGAGAAATGCATTTTCAGGGGTTTTTTTGGGGTTTTTTTTTTTGTTTTTGTTTTTTAGAAAAAGTATTAAGGCTGTAAAGAGCACTCTGCTTTATACAACTATCTGCCCTTTAAAGCTAATACACACTGAGGCAAGTAATAGAGTTCTGCGGGGGGAAAGCAATACAGCCCTAAGCAAGGATATTGTTGAACTCGATTTTTGCCAGAAGTAGTGGGTGGCAATGTAATTTTGCTGGTGTTCCCCATCTTCTCATAAGCCTGCAGTGGCACGTTTTTCTCACCTATCACAGTAAAAGCCTAACTCTAATGTAAGGAATTTTAAATTTAAAAAAAAAAAAAAAACAAAAAACAAAAAACATGTCTTTGGAGCATACGGCAGCATTACTTTGTAACAAATTGTTTACTTTTTCTTTTGAATCAGGAAAAAAAAAAGTGAAGGAAAAGGAATACCAACATCCTCAATCAGGAATTTTGCTATGAACATAGAATTGGATTCATCAAGGATACAATTTCTCTCTTCTTCCTTCAGAAAATACGTTTACCTCTCTACATGAGACCACTGAACATCGCTGCTGCTTTACTTTTAATCCTGAAATTTAGAGTATGTTAAGTTGTGCTTGGAAATGACAAGACCTGGTTCTTTTGGGAAATGGCTTGAGGTAGAAGGAAGGAAAGGCAGACTGCAGAATGAGGCTTTATACAGAAGTCTTTCATACTCAAGGTATCCCAAAGCGCTTTCAGAAAGACATTGCTACATTAATCGTATAAATCCAGAGAACCTTTCAGAGATAGCAACACAAGGTCAACAACCACTCACAACTTAGTGCAAAGAGGTTTATATAGGTTGCTAAAACCTACAGGTGGTACGGTATAAAAATTCTGATTTTGAATTGCTTTTAAGAAACTTCCTTCTCTCCAAGCCTCCAATCCAACAGTTCTTCCTCAAGAAGTCACTAGCATCAGATCATTTCAAATAGTTCTGCAGGGAGAAAGCATAGACTCGGAATGGGATCAGAAATGTCAAACTTCCAGCCCCAGTTCCATTGTCCGTGGCCTTCAACCTGAACAATGTCATCACGGTTTATCAACACACTATGCAGGCTACATAAGAACAGATTCCTGGGTTTCATGTTAGTGTTTCTTGTTTTAATGTTATCTACACCCTGGAAACACATTGCAAAATAAATTTACACTAAGTGCCTTTTTTTTTTTCTTTTAAGAAATATTAAATGAGAGCAACACTAATTCACACGTATCTATTGTTTGCAATTAACATGCATAGAAGATGATTGTAACGCTAGTTATGCTACTTTATGCACATTAAGTGAAATGCCCCATAATCCCAAGAACATTCGGGTTTTTTTTTTCTTTTAATGGTTTTACTCAAATAGGTGACAAAAAACAACTAAATGCATCTGGAAGTGCCCAGCATTCTGAACACCTGTTCTGATAATATCAAAAATAACAAACACGTTCTTCAGCAGAAAGACCTAGTTTAGAATGATCAGATGAGATAAACACTGTTTGCTGCAGGTTTCAGACCGCTCAGAATTGACACTTTACACAAATATGGGGATGATCCCCATCTCTCAGTGGCAAACCGAGGAGGGAATCGTGACACTTGTTCCATTGATTTCCCACTTCTGGAGAGAGGGAGGGAAAACCTAAAGACTCTAGCAGCAAGTACCTTTCTTGGAAAAAAGTTGAGACAGGCGAAAATCCAGCTCTGTAAAGCCCTTCAGTAACTTTCATGTCTAAAACAACAAATCTGGGCAACTAATTCTGACAGCACTTTGAAGAAACCCTGCTGATTTCTTTTATGTTTGTGTCTCCTACTAAGTTAATAAAGACCATGGAATTCAATATGCAGCAATGACTCCAACATCTAAAGAGACAATATTGTCAAGATAGTCAAAACGTTAAAAAAAAACCAACCAGAATTTCTATGAAGAAGAAGAAGAAACGTTTTACATTTTTTGTATAAGTGAAGAAAAAAAATCTGTTGTAAACCATCCTCACCTTGCATCTGGTTTCCCCAAACCCAGGAAGATACCATTCCTACTGACAAGGCTGGGATGAAGCCAGCCTTTATCCATCCTGAGGAAGCTCTACTGCCATGCAAGAGAGAAATGCAACGTTCATAGGGCTAGAGATTGAGAGTGGGAGATACACCGGCCTCCAGATTTAGATCACTTTCTTAAAAAATAAGGATGAAAGCTTGAGTTTCCTCAGGTAAACGTTGTCCAGGGTTTTCTTCTTTCTGAATTAATTTTCTAACTAGGAATCGCTTTTTACAAAAAGTGGGCCAAAGCACCTCTAAAGGGCATGGAATTTGTGTCATTTCCTCAGAAAAGGCACTTGAAGTTCTTTTAAACATTCCTATTCTCTCAATGTGTGAGAAACCTTATTTTCCTGTTAAATTCCAACCCAAGTAAATTGACAGACCTATGAAAGTCTCAATTTTTGTTCCAAGTAGCAAGTAGAGCAAGGCAGCTTATGAATCTATGTATATGCGTACATGTGCACATATGCATTATTACTATAACATAAAAATGAACTGCGAAGAACCAAAGAAGGGTTAACTGGCACACAATCTTTACACTTCCAATGTAAATACCCAACCTAGTAATACACTGCAGTTTCGTAAAAATCAATTTTGTCCTATTTCAGTAGAATTTGCACAAATTACTCTGATCTGTATGAACATTCAAAATACATAATTAATATATTACCTTTGCTTTCTCAACTATTTCTACCTTGCATTAGATTTTTAATTTCTTTATATATATATGCAATTTTATAGATACAATTTTTTTTTTTCCTTTCAACATCTATATAATATAGCCCTGTTTATCTTTTCCCACTGAAAGGGTTAAACTTGTTGCTGTTACCCAAGACCACAGCGTGCAGTGTTTACGAGAGCTACCTTCTACTGTGAAACTAAGGCTGAGAAAATTACTTCTATTCAACGCTTCTGCTTTAAAAAGGATAATGATTTCATCTGGTTAGAGCTGTCTGTACCTTCTTAGTTTATTGCAGGGAAGAAATTGCCTGTTCACTCATGATAAGATAATTTGTTGCCTTGGAAATTAAATTATCCATCCCAGTTTACCTTGAGGAGGAATACTATATAATACCTATTTGTTCCATTACACCCTTTAAATCAGAAATACGCTTTACTCTACAAATATGTTCCATGTAATCAGAGACATTAAGACAGGTTAAAATAGCCCCTGACTGCAACTTAATTAGACTCCAAAGTTGTCAATTGTGTAAGACTTGAATCCAGTGGAACTAAAAGGATACTGAATAAATAATTTCTTTTAAAGAATAAAACTAAGCCTGAAATACATTTTAATGTTGGATTTTTCTTTTTTTTTTTTTTTTTTTTTTAAATACTCTCAGGGAAATTCACCACAGAAAGCCACGTCAAGTAGACATCTTCACTCTGCCGAACGAGAATAGTGTTTCTAAGTATTGTTACAAGATGAAACAACAGGCAGGATCAAACCTTATTTTCCATCTAATATTTCAAATTATATAAAGGTTTAAGATAGGTATGCGGCTAATGTGTTTTTTCCTGTTTCTACCAGACTGTACTTAAATACATAAACATGATCTGGTTTTCAGAGACACTGATTTGCAAAATTATCAGTCCTTAACTAGTTTTAAAGGCCAAGCTGAGTGAAGGGGTTTTAAAATTTAAAACCTGCTTTCACAAAATCACAATAATTAGGAAGAGCCACGGTTCCAGGCCAAGGAGAACACATCAGAAATGATGGGTAGGGCATGGTAGGGCACAGCTCTCAAGGCGCTGTTTGACAATAGGCACCCAAAACAGCTTCTGAATCCTCTGTAAAGCTCATCTATGGAACCGCATAATCCCAGCGATTCATTAACTTTTTACATACAGAAATTTTTAAAAAAAAAAGCTAAGAAAACTAAATTTTTTCCATAGCATTATTTTTTCAAGCCTCTGAGTGGTGATGAAGAGAAGCGGGTCTTGCGATGATGATAATGGATTATGAAACAAGGCTCCGACACAGACTCTGAGCGTGACCTTGAATGAATCGTATAATCCCCCTGCTCCTGTTTCTCCACTTGTGAAACAACAGCGATAATTCTTACCTACAGTGAGGAACTGCTCGAGGGATTGATTAGATGTTTATTGGATGCTTTAGACGTGAAATATGTGAAACCATCCACTTTATTTGAGGCTTAAGGCAAATTGAGGCAAATTTTCAATTGCATTCTAGAGATAGGAGCTTTCCAGTGAAACATTTTTTGCTCCCCCCAAATACTGATTTGACAGAAGTGAACCTTTTCATGGAAACGGAGGGTTTGATGAAGTCTTAATGAGGGAGACTGCTCAGGGTCCCGAGGAGATTTCTGCATCCATCCCAGTACAACTGGGAAATGCGAGTGGGTTTTATCACTACCATGGGCACTTACTAAGCCCCTGTTCCAGCTAAGAAAAGGTATATAATGGCCTGATACTGAAATATCATGACCTTCCCTCACCTTATTTGTAATCTCGCTATCTCAGTCTCATTCACACATTAACAACTGCTATATAAAGCATAATTTACAATAGTATTTTTCTTTTTGTCTCATCTTCCTAGTGCATGCTGCATTATGGAAAAGTTGGAAAGACTTCACAAAGTTCAATGGTGGAAAATAAGAAATATAGGCGGATCGAGGGCTGGAAAAGGGGATTTTATGTAGCATGGAAAGAAAATTCTCCTCCATTTCTAGGTCTGCTTATTAGCAAATTAATTATATTATTTATTAAGTAGAGAAACATTTACTATGAGAAAATTCTGCATGCGAATAAAACGTGCTTAGATATTAGTAATTAAAATGGCAAAGCGTCTCCATTAAAGCTGCAAGAGAGCACTTAAGCAAACAGGATCCAAGCAACAAAATTACAAGAAATCTGAATGATTCCATCATCTAATGAACTGAACTCGTTTACCTCTGGATAGCATAGTGTGCGCTCTCAGAAAGCAAGGAGAATACATTACGTGATCTAAAAGCACGAACAAAATGAGTAAATCATCTTTTGACATAGGAGACTGTTAGCCCAATTTATTTTGTATTTACCATCTACTAGTGAGCAACAGCAGTTGCTCCAGAAACTAATACCAATTTTCACTGGTTCACTGGGAGAGGTGAATATTAGAGTCTTATAAAAAAGCTACAAAAGATTTCTGTTCTTTTAATATACACAGCACAATTCTTTTCAGGGGTATTCTCTTAAATAATGTAGTCTCTGTAGGCAATATTAATGAACCCTTTGTTCAGCTGCATTTTTCATCTTTAAACTGGGAAATGCTGTTTTCCGTTGCCTTCTCTGCTAATCCTTGAAAATTAGTGGCATATCCATTCCAAAACCCCAACCTATGGACTTAGAATTCTTTAAAAAAAAAAAATAAAAAAACTTTAAAAAAATACTAGACTTAATCTAGGGCTTATTTTCATATTTTTTATTTCCCGAGAAAGATGCACAGACATAATATAGTGGAATTTCAATCTCAAGTAGTGGCTTTAGCCGTCTGTACTACTCAGATGCAATAGTTTGAAGTTCATTATTTTTTGTTCTGAAGTCACCCTGCGGTTCTCACCAAACGAAAAGCAGGTCAGAAGCAAGCTATTTAATTAGCTGGGAAGGCAGGTGATGCTTAAGCACGCTGCTAATCATTTTCTAACCATTTGTAATTTTCCATCAGGGATAGATTGACAATGGAATTTCAAAACAACATGCAGAAAATGATAATTCATGGCAAAGGGCTGTGAGGAGTACTATTACAGTTAATTTTAGAAAACGGAAAGGTTAGAAAATAATAGACTGTAAAATATTAAAAATAAAAATACATCTTTGTTACGCCTGAACAGTACTCAAATCTGTCTCTGAATGAATTGAACAGTAACAAAGTAAAACAATACATTTGGGTTAAAAAAAAAAGTCCACTAATGAGATCTCAAATTAGGGAACTACACAAAGCACCTCACCAGCATGTGCAATTTCTATTTTCCTAGGTGGTGCAGAGCTTCAACCAGGGGTTTGCCTTTCTGATTCCATCAAAACTCCACATGTGTACATACTGCATGCTACTAAATTTTGCATGATTACTAGCAGAATAAAATCTGCACTGTTCACATTACTTTTAACTTTCAATAATAGCATAAAATATAAATGGCTCTCTTTCCTGTAATTTTTTTCATGCAATGTCCCTCTTTATACTCAGCTGTTATACTCAGAAATGTAGGTTTTAATTTAACTTTACTGCTCTTAGGTTGAAGTATTTCTGACATTAAGAACTTTCAGTGTCCCATCCAGAGCAAAATAGGATAAGAATATAATGTCTTTTGGGGAATTCTAAGAGGAAATACAGTAACTGTGGGCTCTACTCATCAGAACCCGTGTTTCCTTAGATGCAGTAACTTCACAAGTTTCAACAATTTGTCTCCCAGAGAAACAAAAGCTTTTTGATTTGAAATACACCCACCACTACCAAACACACCTAAACGCTTCAGAGCGGCTGCCTCATGTGAAAGCAAGCCCCGGTGATTGCCAGGTTTCAGCTAACACAAAGAAACCGAGTCTCTACGGTGAAGAAGGCAGCTCTCCAATAACTTAAAGTATTTTCCAGTAAGCAGAGCTGTGTTTTAATTAAGACAAAAAATTAGTATCAGTGATGCACTATCTGGTAGGGTAAAAGAAAGCCTTTTTCCTGTTAATGAAAATCAGTTAGATAGCTATATCGTTAATGAAATTTTCACCATTTATCTGCTAGGTTAAGATTCTTCCTAATAACAAGTGCTATTAAAGAAAGTATGCAGAACCTTAATTTAAAGCGCTAATTAGTCCCAAATCAGTGAAGATTACATTGTAGGAATAGGGACTTAATTCATAATGGCCTTGTCTATAAGGATCGAGAAGGGAGGTATCCGCTTGCCTGTGGAAGCAAGATCAAAGCCAGGTTTTGTTTAGTTAGCGAGCTGTTTGCTTCCACTGTTATCATAAGGCCCCTGAAATAAAGCAGGGAATTTGAGAAAAGAGATTTTTGACTTAGAAGCTAGTCCTCTGGGAGAGAGCCTTCTTCAAGATTAAGGGGTAAATCGGGCATTGCTTCTAATCTTGTAAGTGAATAAAGTAATCAGAGGAACACTAAAGGAATGTCTATGTTATCAAATTCAGTAGTTTTGATATTCTGATTATTTATTTAATCCACTGAACTACACTGTTATTTTGATTCCTTCGTGGAATCCCTTTTCAAGAGAAGATACGTTGTTCTACAATTTCCTGTGTAAGATTATATTCTGCGACAGGAGAGATTAAATAGATGTGAAAAACACAGGAATTCCAGTCTCAACTTGTTCAAACATTATAAATTCACTCAAATATACATATAGCTATAGAGATACGTCTTCGGTAAGATAACTTCCATAGGAAGTTAAAATATAAATGCTACTGTATTTTTATAAACCTATTCCATGTAACTTTTGCCTTCAAATCTCTTCATTTTCTTGTTGACCAAGTTATCCCAAATCACAAAAATAATTGAGTCCATAGATTTAGTTAGAGAAAAATTTCGTGTAACCTAGAATAAAAATCTATTTTGTTAAAGTGAGGAGTACTTGTTGGGGGTTGTTTTCTTGTTTTTAAATAATGAATTTGGATGGCACATGTTTTTATTGGTACGTATCACTTCCATCTCTGCTGGAAGTCTGTGACCTTTGAAGCTGCAAATACATGTAGTAGTGGAAAACCAGAATTATCACCCAGGCTTCTTCCTTTTAGGACATTGCAGCAAGCATCAAAGCATCACATCATTAGGAGATAATAAGGAACAATGCACCTGTTAATTGAGAACACATCAGACACATAACACTAAAACCAAAACACATTCTAGCACGGTGCTTCACAGCCAATTGACCTTACAGTTTTCTCATGTATTTGATACCCATCCCAGCCATTTTTGGGGGTACACATTCTTGTTACATCCGTATCTGTTTCTGCTTCAACTAGGTTATAAATATGGCTACGTGCTAGGCTGTACAGCTTCTCAGCACATATATATACACATACATATATATAAAAAAAGTAAAACTCTTATATGTTGGCCCTGGGCCTACGAAATAATAAACATTTTTTTGAGCAGTCCAGACAAGTAGTTCCGACAACATAACAAATATTGTCCAACATACGCTTCTGAAACTAAACATTAAAACTGTTCTTAGGCAATATTAGAGGTCCTTCCCACCACCTGCCTCCCAACAGCCGGCCTCTGATGCTTCAGGGGAAAATTCAAGAACCCTCACAGTGCACAGTTAAAAGGTGTGCTGTCCATAAAAAAATAATATTCCTAGCTACTATCATTGTCTCTTGCCCTGAAGCATGAGAATTTATATCATTTCTAGATCCCTGATTACTTTTTAAACCCTAGTAACTCTGGCTGTTGTTATAATCTATACAAACATCCACTTCCTTTTCTAATCCGACTGAGCTCTGGACTCCAGTAATATATTGTGGCAATGACTTTTGTTAGCTTATTGTTGGCTGAAAAAATAATTCCTTCTGTCGATTTTAGATTTGCTGTCTTTCAGTTTCTCTGAATACTGCCTTCCTCCAATATTATGTCAGAAGTTAAGTAGAAAGCCTGCACTAGCTTCTCTATAAACTCATTTTTACGCACTGTCTTTTTTACTCGGTTATTTTTCATGTCCCATCTTGTTCATCTCTATTCTGAAGTAAACTGCTCCTGTCTTTTCAATCTTACTTCATATGGTAGTTTTTCCACTTCTCTAAGCATTCTTATTGCTAATCTCTGAACCCCTTCTATTTTCCCTATAGTCTTTTTTGAAATAAAATAAACAGAGCTGAAAGCTGTGTTCCAGAGGCAGCCTGGTTTACAAATAGCATTATAATAGCATCAATATCAATTTATTAGAAATCCTAACCCTAGATTTCTTTTTCTTTGTTAACCATTACTGATGACTGATGAGAAGGGCTTGGGTTTCTGATCTGGAAGTCACAACTACAGTACATTTGAGCCCAGATGTAGCATAGTAACATTCGTGGAACATATTTCTTAATACCAGCTGAACTTACTGAATGCGGTGGGTATATTTTTCCCCCCTTCATACTTCATAGCTTCAGAGCACTGAACAGGGAACAACAGCGTTTTCCATTCGCTCTTGGAAGCCTGTGATGCCTCAGGCACTTTTCAAGCAATGTCCTTTTATTTCAAATGAAGAGAACCAACTGATCTCCTGGAGTAAAATCAGGTCCCCAGAGAGCATCTAAGTCCGTCTTTTGACAGTAGGCAGTAAAATTTACCAGTATTGACCATTTTCACGTGATAACTCACAACTGTTGTCGTTGTCTTTTTGTACGGTAGCAATTCAGACTGAATGCTGCAAATGTGATGGAAATTGTGCCTGAAGCACAACCTCTCACCGGAGAGCTGTACGTTGTCATTAGATCTTATAGAAGATCTTCCACTCATTTCTGTGCTTGTGCTTTCACTTTATTCTGGATAAACCAACCACGTTACATTGCTTTGCAGATTATGGAAGGCAGTTTCACATTAAGGTGCTTTGCCTTAACACCAGGAGGAGACTTCTGTACCTTCTCTGGGAACAATTTGTTACTGAGGACAAACATCTTTTAACTGTGGGATCAATTAAAATGTTTTCCTGACCCTCAGAACTAAAAACATTCAAGCCCTGTTGACGTTTTTGTGGCAGATTGCTTTAAAACAGGCTTAGCCATTTAATCAAAGGGATTTAGAAAACCATGTAGGAACCAGTCGAGTTTATTTTCACTATAATGATTCAAAAGTAGTCACCTTGTCATCCTTAATTCTGAACAAAATTCAAACCTCTAGGTTGCCAGTCCAACGCTTATTCTTCTTCTAACTTGTATTAAGCCATTTAAAGTTGCAGATTCCTTCAGAGGAAACCTGTGCCTGCCTACTGCGTGTCAGGGATGGGGGGACACAGGTGACTAAAGGAGATTGCCTCATGGAAGCAGATAGTTCATCCTCTGAATTTCTGTATCTCTGATATACAAAGGAATAACCGCCCCTGCACAGGCTGGCTTGCTAGAGCTAAAGCAGGAGTAAAAAGAGTCTGTGACCAAGTAGGAATGATTATGACGAGTAAGAGATTTGTCATTAGAGGGGGAAAAGAGGAAAACAGTTACTGTAAAATTGAAACTGTTGTATTCTTAGGTGGGTGAAAATTTCTGTATTTCTCTTTTATAAAAGAAGGGGAGAGAAAGAGGGGCAACAACTATTTTTCTCCAGCATCCTTTGGAAACTTTTTCACCTGCACACATAAAACAGTATGTCTAAATCATCTTTGATGTCCCTCTTGTTTCTCTAGTCCCTCCAAGGCCAGCCTTACTACTCTCCTCAAGGGAAGTGGGGGGCAGGAGAGCCACATTTGACTCGTGTCAGTCCCCGAGTCATCCAGGTGACACTGTAGATGTCCTGAGATTGCCACCCTCCTTTGGTCCAGGTGAGGGGCAGCACAATCCAGGAATGGGAGTGGAATTAGAGAGTTCCCCAATCATTTTTTTTCACCCATGACAGCCTTGTCTATATGCAGCTCCTACGGAGATGTTTCCTATTCAAACATTATTCTAAATACAACGTAATTTGAAAACAAAGAATGTAATTGCAGCCTATCACTTTTTTTGAATGGAAATCAGAAATCTAAATTATAATCTACATGTCATCTTTGCATTAGGGAGTTAACATTGCCCAAGTACTTCACACTGCATTCTGCCAATAGCGAGAGCAATGTTAGAGTTATTGTGTGGCATTCAAGTATTTCAAACAATTATAAATTAAGCTAAATGAATTAATCTCCATTTCTGTTTCATCTACAGCCAACAGTAAAACTTTCTATAAGGAATAATATTTGCTTCCCAATAAAAGTTATATAGAGCTGTTGGTGTGCAGGATTTTTTTTTTGTTTTAGCAAGATTGTCAATGACACAGGGATCCTATTTCATTCCACCTCAGACCATGGCAGCTCTGACTTTAGGACTGGAAATAGCTTAAATTTGGCTGTACTTTACATCTATAACTGCTTTCTATTTTTCCTTTTTCCTTCCAGAAACAGAAATCCTGTAATATAATAATCGTTGGTTTTCCTGATAGGCAGTTTTTAAATAAAAGCCCTCAAGAAAGCATAAAATTCTTTATCTCCTTTTCCTACTGAAAATTAGCGAGGAATTTTCACCCAAGTATGTCTGCTTCTGAGTACCTATTGCCCTGTGGCTTGTCTGTCAGAGGGTCTGATCCAGCTGCCGTGGACCAGAATGGAAGTCCACCTACCACAGTGAATATACTTCTTCCGTAGGCAATTTGGGGATGCTCATCACACGAAGTCAGAGAAAAGCATCAATTTTTGCCTTCTGTGTCAGTCAGTCACTCATTAAAATCACTTTTCAACACAGGGCTTCTGGTAGAAAGTTTGCCCCTCTCCTTTCTGGCTATTTCACTTCAGTTCGGGACTATTTTCACCCTCCTTGTCTTTCACTTTCTCTTATTCCTGAGGAGGTGGCTTATTGTCACCCAATTCTTTCTGCTGTAAAGGACTTAACAAGAGAGAAACTGCTATTGAGGTGTTGCTAAATCTGTAAAAGCTTCAGTATGGTGCTTAATAGCAGTACAAATTATTAAGTGCTATCTGATACTCAAACAAAACTACTGTGTCAAGGTAAAACATAAGAAACCTTATGAAAGAGAGGCACTTTGGGTACTTTTCCATACCTTGATTTTTTGTGCATCTGATATTTTACATTCTTTTTAACAAATCTAGAAAAACTTCTGGCGATACCAATTTTTGTTTAAAAAGGTGAAAATACATATTCGAAGTTATAAATATACCTATGTATCAACTTCATATTCATTATATAGGACTTCATAGTCATTATATAGGACTACTGGCTTTTTTCCACTATGCTTTTTCTTCACATTTAAATGCAGCATCTGCCTATATTTTATAGTATTAGAAAATATGAGACCTATTCATCAATGCCTTACACCATCTGTAGTCATTGTATTCCTGCAAAGTGAATGCAGATCACACATCTTCCATTGCAGTATTCAACATCAAGGCTCATAAATCAGATTTTGTATAATTGCCGTCATTTCTAAATACTAGTATATTTATATTAAGAAGGCACCATAGGTACAGTAAATCTTTCTACGTTTGTAAGCAGACAAACATTTAAAACCAGTGACAAAGGTCCTAGCTTTCAGAACACATCATCAGATATAGTTCACTATGTGTGAACTTCCCTTAAAAAAAAAAATCAACACTCCCCCAAAAAAAACACACAAGAAAATTGAAATGAACAAACATACACCTTTGAAAATTATTTTGCAAAAATCCCAACTCTTAAAGATGGTTTTCTCCAGACTTAAATGGTATGTTCAAATTGAATTAAATACCTTGCCCTGTTCTCACACCCTTCATTTTCAGTACTCTTACCAAAGCAAGTGCCAGAGTGCACAAGTGGAGATGCAATCTGAGTTACATTCTTTATACAGGTTCAGTGGAATCAGATAGATAGGCAGTTCTTCAGATAAACTTCAAAATATTTGGTTTATTACTGAAGATGTATCTCTGGTGGGAAGGGAGAAGAGGGGAGTAATTTATCTGAGAGATAGGCAAGAGACAGGAATGGTTACTTCAATGATTAGTAATTGCCTCCTGTCTAGGGTAGAAAAATAATGCGCTGCTATGGATTGCCAGCCTCAGGCTAGTCATGGTCCACACCGTACCTTCCGATTTAAGTAGATTTCTCTAGCATAACGTGACAGCATCATAAAATACAGGAGAGATGACCAAGTTTCTAACATACTGGGGTATTATCCTTATGGGCTGGTATTTTCAAGGCCAGCTCTTGAAGACACAAACCATATCACCAGGGACATGGCAATGCAGAGGGTGAAGAAAGCACTGAGCCAGGACTTAAACATGTGTTTTATTTCTGACCCTGCTACAAGCCTGCATAGAGAACATGTCCTCAGTTTCCCAGCCTTTAAAATTAATTTAATAAAATTGCCTCTCTTGGAGATCCGCTCCAAGATCAGTTCAGTAAGAGACCCAGGTAATAAGATTACTATCACATATACCATGGGGAATCTAAAGAGGGAGTAGACGCCTATGTTTAAGTGCCTCCATCCCACATTTTGCAGCCACAAAGACACCTCATCCAAGTCCATTTTAACAAGAAGTCCCTGTTCATACTTTCTTTTTCTAATAGGTCAAGTCCAGGCTCTTTTCAGTGGTGCCCAGCGACAGGACAAGAGATAATGGGCACAAACTCGAACATAGGAAGTTCCATCTCAAAATGAGGAGGAACTTCTTTACTTTGAGGGTGGCGGAGCACTGGAACAGGCTGCCCAGAGAGGTGGTGGAATCTCCGTCTCTGGAGACATTCAAAACCTGCCTGGATGCATTCCTGTGCAACCTGCTCTAGGTGACCCTGCTCTGGCAGGGGGGTTGGACTCGATGATCTCCAGAGGTCCCTTCCGACCCTACCATTCTGCGATATTTCTCCAACGAGAACTGCAATGCATCAAGACAAACTATTACCATTTCAGTTCATGTCTGCAGCTTTCATTGGTGTTGGCGGCACCGATCTCTCTGCAGATAGTGTACCCACAACAGACCCTTCCGGTGAAGAAATGTGTCAGATATAGGTATCAGCTAGTGAGGAGACATCAAACTCCCCTTAACAGCAATCACATGGTAAGTTTTGTTTATATGCCCCTCTACTTTCGCAATGAATTAATAGTTCAGGAAATGCAATCTGGTCAGAAAGTAACCCATGGGAGAGATGCTACTGCTACAGTATTTGTCTTTGCAGGTACGAACCCTTTATTGTCAATACTGAGTTCTTTCAGTGTACTTTAACACATTTCTTATCTGGGAAAACAAATTAGACCCATTTGTCCTAAAGCATGTGCACTGATGAAGAAACTTAGAGAGACAAATGTCCAAACGGTCTGAAGTGGTACAAGAGAGTGTGTGTGCTTATGTATATATAAAAATATAGACATCTTTATGTATCATCATTTATATATATGTGTGTGTGTGTATATATATGTATATATGTATAAATATATACAGGGGTGATAAACAGATTTCATAGTATGATCATCTAGAAACTTAGCCAAGAAGATTACACTTAGAATTTCATTTTGTTTATAATGAAGTAGTTATTCAGAGGTAGTGAAACGCTTCGTTTTAATATAACACTGACTTGATAGCTTGTCTAAGTCCCATAAGAAAAGGAACAGGGGAAAACCCTACTACCTGCACCTTAGTATTTTCTCCCAAAGATGGTTAAGAGGACGCTTTTTGGAGTTTATTTTGCTTGTCTGTATTAAAGTGCATTTAAATATTCAGAAAAAAATACTGTATTTCTTCAGTCTTGCTTTTTCCGGGATATTTACCACCAACAGCACTTTTGTCGGTATACCCAGGAGTTGTAGAAATCACATATTTGTTTTTGTGAGTCAGAGCAGTAAGACAGTGGTAAAACTCCATCTGGCAAGCAAGCAAAAGTTCATTTTTGTGTTTCTGTTATCATTAAACGTTATTCAAGATTCTCATTACACTTGTCATCCTAGTGCAAGGTTAATTAGAGTTAATAAATGCTGTACTGATCCAAAAGGAAGAAAGGGCAAAGAAAGAGATACATGCTAATTATTATCCATCCAAAACAAAGAAACGTGACACAGGGCATGCTGAGCAGATGGACCAATCTTGAGCTGAATATGGAAAAAATGTGTTTGAAAAATTATACTTCCGTTAGGTTTTGATTTTAAAAGGCATATGCATGGCTCAATAGCCAATTTTAGGGAAAATACCATATGTAATGGTTTCAGTAAGGGACACAGGAGCCTGTAATCCATTATTGACCTGCTTCGCACCTTTTAGCTAGTAAATTCATTTTTATGCTCCTTGATTTGCTTGTCTGTGGAACAGAAATAATGATTTTTATCTACAATGTAAGATCTCCTGAAGTCTCTGGAACTTCCATAAGAACTAGATGCTATTTCTATTCCTGCCCACTAAAGTGCCACAGGAAAACTAGTAAAAAAAGCTAAAAGTGAGCAGCACTGTCTTGTGATGGCATCAACAAGAATTGCTGGTTTGAGGGCCTGTTATTGTTGTTTTGGGGTGGGGTTGTTTGGGTTTTGGTTTGGTTTTTTTTGTTGTTGTTTGGTTTTTTCCCCCTACAGTGTTTGGTATCCTATTAGTAAGGAATATTAGTTGTATGAGGCACTTAGCATGTTCAAAATATTTGAGTCATTTTACTACAAGGTTGTCCAAAAACCCCCGAGTATCTAAGTACTCAAGAAGTGTTTTACTTGTAAAAAAAAAAAACAAAATACAGAACAGAATAAAGGAGTTTTCTTCAAAACCATAAATGAAGTGCATTACAAAGCCAAAGTCACAATGGGCTTCCTCACTTATTCATCTTCCTACCTTAAGGTAGTGGCTTACTACTAACTTTTAGACTTTACCTTTTTTATATTCACATTTTTTTCCTCCAGAAATCAAGGAACTTCATTCTTTGTTGAGCTGTCTCACTCACACAATTAAAAATTTCTGTTTTCTATCTGCTGTATGTAGGATCAAGATTTAAATAAACAGATTTAAATAAAGCCAAATGCAAAATGAACTCTCATACTTTTTCTACATACATACAAGTATACATGTATAATCACAAGAAATATAGCACTGATTGAAGCTTAACTGCTTTTGCTAGATGTCCTTATATAATTTTCCCTTTCCCCTGGCATTTTATGCATGACTCTCTTGGAAAAAAAAAAAGTTTATTTTGAACTAAATACTGCCTAATCCTGCTCTATTGCAGGAAAAGTGGAAGAGTGAAGAACCATTATGCCATTTCTTAAACATCACTGAAGTTTGTACTTGACCAGTAGAAAACGACAAAGTCGTCTTTGCTCTGTCAAATACATTATACTATTACTCTCCTGATATTTTTGTTTCAAGACAAGGTTTTACCTGAAATTTCTATACAAGCGGCCCTGAAAATTCAAGGAAAAAGACTTTCAAATACCTGAGGACCCTAACCACTGTGTATATCTCTGGATGAATTTTTATATATTTGTGTAAAAAAAAAAAAACAAAAACAAAAAACAAACAAACAAAACCCCATCTTAGAACCTCAAATTAAACCTATAAGAGCCACTGACAACACATGTGTTATCCCCTAAGTAACACCATTAATATAGGTGGATGGCCATATGTGGTACTACTTAGCTGTAGGACAACTCCACATGCTCTGTTCTTGGCAAGTTCCTAATTTAGAGTCACAACACGTCAATATTATTCATCTGTCATCAAAAATCTTTTCTCTTTTTTTTTTTTCTTTTTTAGACAAAATGTGCTTGATGGTATCTGCCTTGCCTCATAACAGTCAGTGGATGACAAATATACATTTACACTTTAAGTAATGGTTCGAGATCGTCAGCAAGACATGCAATTCTGACAGCTCGTGCCTCTGTGACCCTCTTTAGGGAACATATTTCAACTTGCATAAGTAACCTGAAGTAGAATTTATTTTATTTATTAGTGTTTGTGAGCTTAAATTTTAGGATAACCAACAGAAAGAAATAAGAAAGACTGTCACCATGAGATGCAATTTGTGTTAATTTGTGACATTCACAGTACTCTAAACCAGATGCAGGAAAAACCTGGAATTTTATGCAGTATCACTTTTTTTTTTTTGAGTAATTGGAAATCCAAACATACGTGAAGATTTCAAAAATCATAGCAGCTTGTAACAGAGTCTCCAGTCTTAATCAGCTGCTAAACCTCCTACAGATCGCACACAAGAGTGAGATGCCTCCGATTACAAGTCACATAGCATTTTACCTTTGCATAAAATATAACTTGATAATAATTTCTGCCTATTAGTCACAGCAAAAGAACACATTTTAGTACAAACCCTCTCCTTGGAGGCAGCACATGCTTGCCCTTTCTATCACATCAAACTTTAGGAACTTAGTCTGAGTCAAGGCTATTTCCAGTCAGTGCTTTCCTTGCCGTACCCCTTCCCACGCACACAATTATCGCACACTCACAGATGAGATCTCATTAACTTCCCTCATCCCCACGATGCTAACGTTTCATATCCACTTTTTAAATTTTCTCACATAAATATTAATGCTGACTTTTGTGTTAGAGTCGCATGGAACAGAAATTCCCCATAAGCATCTTCAAAAGTATTTCTTAACCCATCTCCCTTTCTGGGATATCTGCCATTAACTTTACTGCTCCTTTTGCTGACCAACAGCAGCTTATTCTTGTTTCTTTCTTTCCTCTAATTATTGTCTTTTGTCTTACAGCAGGACCATCAACTCTCTGAGATGGAAACTCTTTTTGTTCTGTGTTTTGTCCAGCAGGTAGTAGCTATTAGATGCTAGGATCATGAATAAGAAATTATTTCTTAAAGTCTGCTGAGCAAGACACAAATGTATAAGATGTCAGATTGGAGAGATACTTGCATGGAGCTAAAATGTGTCTGAATCATGGCTGGAATCATAACATCACTATTTCTGTTCTTTTATTCTCTAACTGAAAAAATGCAAGTTAGTTTTGGATTGTATTTAAGCTTTTATATAGCAAAAACTCTCTTTTCCTTTGTAATAAAACAACACACTTTCAAGTTTGGATTTTTCTTTTTTCCTCTCCATATTTTGAAATCAACTTTTATCTAAGCATTTCCTATTTGCCACATCATGCAGAGAAGTTATCAGATGCATGGAGTTTAATTAAATATCAGGCAGCGGCCAAAACCTTGCTCAGAATTTCGGTAACAAGCTATGAAGCAATTTACTTCAGGTAATTGGGAGATATTTGGCTCCAGACTTCTGTCTAAAAGCCACATGGCTGACGTGAAATGAGCTAATCGGTGACTTGAGTCCAATGGCTCGGGTCCCTGTCACACCAGCCCCTTTGTCTGCTGCCTCCATATAAAGAATAGATGCGAGCAGGAACTAAGCACGTTTTAAACTCTTTCCAGCTGGGTAGAAAAGAGGCAATCTAATTGCTGGAGGGCCTCACGGTCACAGCTCAGACCAAGGGCTCCTTCCAAATTTGGAAGTCCTCATCTTCTGTGGAAGGTGGAGAATAGAGTTAGGCTGCCTGATTTCAAGGAGGAGAGAGCAATAGCCACTTTTCCCAGTGTGCTAACCTTATTTTGAGGAGCAGACATAGGTTATTGACAAATATTTTATCCATGTATCGTTCTACATAATAGTATAGACCACAGTAGTGGCGATTCGGTTTTGCTGGACTGCAAGAAGTTGCAACAGTCGAAGACAAAGCAAAGATGAAATTCATTCAAATAATCCCTATTCAACTCATTTTATTTGGGTCTCTGTCATGGAACTTCAATAACAAATGTCCTTTCATAATACATTTAAACATTCGTCTTATTCTAGGATTTCAGTCTCTTCTTACTGGCTTGTTTTGACATTTCTCGTGCAGCAACAGGCAAACTTCATCAACCACCTGAAGTCAGACATATTAGAGACTACGGTGTTTGAAACCCTTATAAAGCTACCACATACTCAGCCAAGACCAGTGTGAATGAAAACTCCCAGCTCCTGCACCCCAGCATGCTACAAAACAGATATAAACAGTATGGACCGGTGGGTCTTGTAAAGCTTCTGTGCTGCAGTACAACCGCTTTCTCTCCAAACCCCAGAGCATCAGATACGGGAATTTCCCTTAAAACAACTCACTTAACTTTAAAGATAATTAATGATCCGTTTTAATGCTAAGTCTCCAGAAGATGCGCACACTGCAATACACCACACATTCCCTGTTAGTGTGTTCAGCTGTGTCACACAGGGTAACTACCAAAGGGCAGTACCATGGTTGTGCATACGTTCAAAGGTCCTTCGTGCAAAGATTTCCTCACTTGAAAGGTAAATTTCTCATTTTAATAGAGGATTTAAATCAGCTGAATTAAATGTGCAAAGAATCTATCCAGTAACATTTCCTAAATGAAAAATATCAGGTAAACATCCATTTAAAACTTTGAGCTATGACCCATTTTCAGATTTGAGAACTTTAACAAAAATAGCATAGGTAATAGATTTAGGAAGAACTAAGACGGTTGTAGATTGCTATTTAAGTAATCACCAGTAGGATATTACGTGTTACGAAAACCTCCTGAATGTTTTGCTATTTTTAAACACACCAGTTGCTTGATTAAAAAAATACACCAGAGAGAAATCAAAACATTCATATGAATAAGAAGACTGATCTGGTGGGATGATACAGTCAAATTCCTCAAATTACTTCCAACGATGTGTAATCATGCCAACTCCCACATACTGTCCATCATCCCTGAAATCTACAGCTTATCAGGAACTTCCATTCTCATGAGTTCAAAGTCATGAGCAAGATGATTACAGGTACCTTCTTATGAAGAAGTTCAAATCATAAATAAAAATGTCAGCCTGAAGTTTCTTTTTTTTAATATATATACATATATGAATTTATTAAATGACTAGAAGAAAAACCAAATATGTTCTTTTCAGCATATTTGAGGGAAGGAAAAAAACCCACTAAGATTCTCTTTTCTGTAATTTTAAGCCTTTTCAGTTTTCCTTAACCTCTGCAATTGAGTAGGACTTGGATTACATGTACATTATTACCACCTCCGAAAGGTACACCCATCTTGTAGAGATGCTACATCAGCTGCTACAGAAAAATGAACAAATGTATGCAGCTCACAAAAATGGCTTTGTTTGGGATAAATAACATCAAATGAAATAAACAATAATAATTCCACCTCACAGTTTCACAGGTTCATGAAACAATTGTGTGACTCAAGTACAAAACTGGATTTAGTTACAAATTGACCCAAATAGTGCACGAAAAAACAAGGAAAAGAATAAGGATCTTAGTACTGCTGAACTTCAAAAATCACACCTCTGACATAATTAATTCAAGACAAATGTGGTTAAAAACGATCTTTAGTGTAATGTTCAAAAAGAACCTGAAATGGCTTTCTTCTAATCAGTGTCTGAAAATGTATTTTCAGCACCAGAATAGATTAATCAAGTTTTTTTCAATGGGCTTTTTGCTTGTTATTTGTGTACTTGCTTTCCACACGAATAGTTATTTCATAAGTTATCTAGTTAATTTCATAGGGATTTCTGTGTGATCAATTTTTATGTGAAATATATTAATGAAATAGTGAGATCATATGCATATTCACACATGGATGGAACAACTAGACAAAGAAATCATTTCAAGAAACAATGAGTCCACAGCACAAAGTCGAGGCATCAATATTTAGGACAAGAAATGAAGACTTCATTATCTGTTAAGATTGTAGATAGACTCTAGAAGGACCAACTGTAATTACTTAAACTGGAATTAAGACAGGACTCCAAGGGTAACACATCTACTTGTAGGAAAAAGACTCACAGATGGGATGTGTTGGATTTACAGTATCATTTAGCCCCAAAATTACAATCTTTTTACCATTTTTTTCCACAGTAGCTTATTCTTACTCACATAAGGATGATGCCAGGTTAGTTTGAGCAGTTAGGTGCCAGTTCGTTAGGTTATAGGAAGATCCCAGAAGAGGTGGAATTCCACATCAACTAGCTCCTTTCTGTACATGATTATAAAGCAACACTTCAGATGTCTTAACAAAGTAGCCTCAAAAAAGCACCATTACAAAAGATACTGTCTCCTCCCTCCCTGCAACTCTTAGGTTAGCTTTAACACAGAATTAAATCAGAGAGTAATGAATTGGAAGTACACCCCTTCACACTCACTGAAAAGCACAAGTCACATCTCATTCATTCGTAGAAACTCCAGTTTTGAGCTAACGGGTATTGGTATTGCCAGTCATTACTTAATTTTGTATCGCATCCCTGCCAGGTTTTTGGACAAAACAGAATCAGGGCCTACTCTGGAAAATTCGGCTTATTTCCTTAATCACCATCAAGTCTACAGGTTTCCCACTGAAATTCAACAGTTCACAAACTTACCTGGGATTTTATGAACTGCAGATATTATATGATAGCTAATTAAATGAGAACAAACCCCCTGCTTTTAGACATGTGACTGGTTTTCATTTTGGAAGATAACGTAGGTTTGACAAACGCCACAGAAAGAAATGGTTGCTGGAATTTTTTTCCATAAGCAACTCAACATTCATCTACTCGTGAAATAAAAATAAAATTTAATATTTTCTCACAAAGGACACCCTTATAAAATTTATCCATTTTAGAAGGCAGAAGTCAATCAGCTTAATTTCTATCAAGACAAGCATTCTAGAATGTATTATTTGAAAACTAAACATGTTAAATCCGTCTAAGAAAAAAAAATATTTTTTGGATTGCAATGTTTGTTATTCTCATGCATGCTTTTTCTCTCATAAGATAGACAAAAGGCAGCCTGCTTGCATTTTGAACAATATTTACATAATTGAAAGGTGTTTTAAGTTTACTACACTACAGTAAGACTTAGGATTATGCTGAAAGTTTCTGAATACTTTAGAAATACGTAGTATTTAAGGTTCTGCCACCGTTAATTAGAAAATATACTAATTAAATTGATAACTGAACAAAGTGGTTAACATCAGAAGAAACCAAATAAGAAAGGCAAAGAAAATTAACAGTTTCAATGGAATTTCAAATCAGAAGGACATAAAAGCGCAAGAAAAAACTCTTTGTGTTCCTCAGTAAACAAAAGAAAGGTTGCATGTAGGAGTGAAGTAAGCTAGAAAAGTACTATAACGGACTGAACTGTTACGAACTACATATAATAAACTTTCCAAATTACTGATTTCAACTGAAATAACCAGGTAAAATTCTTCCACAGTCTTGTCTTCCTTCAAATATTTCTGCATTAAGCACTCAAGTACCTTCTTTCCCCCCTCCGGCAGAACATGATCCAAGTTCACACATGTGCTGGGCAGAGACACATCCATTAGCACAGCCTTGTTTCTCCTGCTGTAGCCTGACATGCCAAAGACATTTAATACACAAATACATCCTCTTTGTCTCGCATCTTCTCAAACATCTTGTCTTTTAAGTATGACTGACAAGATTTAAACTAGTCTCTTTTTCAAATTGCTATTCTCACATATTATTTTTTTTTTTTACAGTCTGAGCCAACGTTTGCACATGTGCTACCTCTGCTAAAACAGTAAAACTCAAAAATCCTTCCAAGAATTATACACAAATGTACACTTCAAGATGGAGACTATCAACAACAAGGCCAACTCCCGTCTTGGCATTTCAACTCAGGCACTGAAGTCAACCAGACACAAGTGTACCCAGTTCCTGCCTGTGCACTCCCTGGGCAGTACCTAGTCGCAAAACAGTCCTACAATATATTGAAGGATTTTAAAGTGAGCTCTTTTTCACTACTGCGTGAGTGTCTTTCCCCTGAATCGAGCTTTAGTTAAAACAGAATTAGTCTTTCTGAACTAACGCAGAAGTAAACGTAAGATCAAAATCAGGTCAGGAGGAAATCTTACACAGGACAGGCACTAGTAACCAGATTTCCATCCTGAAGTAAATTGTTGCTTCTGTAAAGGGATTTTTATATGTTATAACAGTCATAATGCAAAATTTAAAACAACTATGTTCCTTTTCAATATTTTTGAAATACGTAATCTGTGATTGCATTCTAGCCCGTTTCAATCTCTAAAGAAAGTCTTTAGCCCAAACCCCTTTAAATTCTCTTGCAGAACTGTTCTTTCCTAGCCTCTGCTTTTGAAATGTGCTAAAGGTACGGCCTTTCTTTCAGCATCATCTGACCCTGCTGCCCTAGAAAGCAATATTAAATTAGTAATGCTAGAATAGGTATTTTTTAAATTACTAACATTACATGAAACAAACTCTTCCCTCCTCTAGTATTTTTCAATCGTTCATACCACTATTCATTTGAGACTTAGCAGCTAAAGAGATTCAACCCATACTGTCACATAAGACACCAGGAGGCTTGGAACCACTGCCACTGAACCCGTTCCATCAGGCTTCCTTTTGGTGC
Source organism: Stercorarius parasiticus (assembly GCA_013396915.1). Lineage (NCBI taxonomy): Eukaryota > Metazoa > Chordata > Aves > Charadriiformes > Stercorariidae > Stercorarius > Stercorarius parasiticus. Next base: position 127,235 of record VWZL01006769.1, on the reverse strand, counting down.
CAGTCTCCATCACGCAAAGCATCTCTTTAAACATTCGGCATTTGTTGCCCTGGTTTCTACAGTACCACAACACTCATCCGGAACGTGGAGTAATGGAAAAGAAGTGGCATAAGAAATGCAAAATAGCAAAACAGTAGTCTATTTAAAAGGTCGTCCCTGTGACAACTGACTGTATCACAGACACTTAAGTCCACATTAAGTGCTCTGTTAAAAATTATCCAGAGCATGGAGCAGCAAACACCGGACAACTGGGTAGGCTTTCCATTGGTATATCCATACATGGGGAGCCAGCGGCAGTAATGCATACTCTTTCTAACTTTCAGCATACCACCACCCCCCAGTATGAGATACTGGGAAAGGGGCTTTCTTCGCCTGTCACAGCCTCCCAGGGAAAAAAAAAAATGAAGGTAGCAGTTCTGAGAGCATCACACAAGCATAGTGGGTCATCTATTTAAAAGGAACAAAAGCAGATGATTTTTCACACAACAGTTACAATATGAAACTTCTTTCTATAACGCTGTGGATTCATAGCCTTGGAAATACTGTATGTTTACAAGAACTTAAAGACTGAGTGAAAAAATGCATGGAAGAGGATTTTATTGAGGACAGCACTACTTCTCCTTCAAGTGCCTGAGCCACTGGTTTTGAAGGATGCCTTGCAGGCACGCTCCTCACAAGTGTATCCTGCTAGCCGTTGTCTGGAAGAGATACTAGGCTGTGTCTGACCCTACTCAATTCAGCTGTAAAGCGTTTATTGACATCAAGAAAATATTTATTTACGTTGTTAGTCTGCATACCCCAGTAAGCCTAAGGCTGGGTGAACAACTCTAAGACATCTAGGCTACTGAATATATTTTCTCCCTAAAAATGAGTTTATTTCAAGCTGGTTAGCATAGGCCCTACAGTTCTGTATTACATTAAAAATATATCTTAGTGTCAAAACAAGACTTGCTTCTGTCAGAAAGCCAGTGCTAGAAAATAATTTTAATGCATTGGTGGTACATATTTTGCTTAGGCTACCACATACATATTCGGAATATTTCTCTCCTTGCATTTTTATCTTCACCTATATATTTATATACTGGTAACTCCAGTTCTGTGTATGATACATACGCATGCTTCAACAGCATTCGTGTAAAATGCAGATTACAATTATACTTGACAATTAATTTTTTTATCATTATTTTTTCAAAAAAAAATTTGTTTCAGGCAACAGTGTTCCTGAAATAATGATAAATAGCTTTTTAACATATTGGCAGTTAGAAATACCAAACAAACTAAACCCTCCCTTGTCTTAGCACCAGCTAGACTGGGTAACGAAGAGGGCTCTTCCCCAGAGTTGAGCATTTGCTTCACTTTTCAGCACGTGGCACTTGGAAAGAAGAGAGATAGGGGTGGCAGACAAAATGGTGTTGAAGGAAAATTAACCAAGAAGCATAACTCTCAGTTTACCAAAAAAGCAATTTCTTTAACATAGATATATTCCGAGTGTTCATTTTTCCATTATGCCACTATTTGCAGATTGTGGAACAGATTTTTAGTCTTGTATTAATGCAAATAGTAGTCTTTAAATCAGGTTTTCTTCCATTTTACTGATACAGAGTATCACTTACTGAAGTATTTTTAACACTTCCTTCTGTTCTCTCAATTTCTACTTCAATTTGTCCATTAATTTGTAATCTATAATCATTGACATGATAAATTATAGCAAGGATACAGCTTTTGACCTTAAAATTATAGTCATTATTTCAGATAATGATTTACGGTTACAGTTTAGATAGACAGACATAGATAGTTTAATTTGGGACCACTTCCTAATTCTATTAAAAACGAACTACCAGATGAAAAAACATACATATAAACTGAAAACTACTTTATTTAGAGAAGGCGAGAGTTTTAATGGTGATCATTCTGACTACAATCAACGTATACAGAAATAGTATAGATGGACTAATGAGACAATTATCTACCAGGAGAAAAATTATATTCTAATCTATCATTTACCTTTATTATCTCTATAGATTCTTATGAAATCATCTTAACATCCAGATATCTTTCATATGCCTGATTAGCACATTTATAGCAGGAGACATACATATTAAGAAGTAAGAGATAATGAAAGTAGATACGAAAAGATAAGTCAAATCACACATCCGACCGCAAAATTTCCTTTTCTGAAAGACTGCCACAAGGGTAAGTTTTTTATATTGTCGCTGCCTGAATTAAATTAACAGTTTTGATTTATTTAAATGTGCAATGCTATTAAGAAAATTGTTTTTTAAGCATCCCAATTCCTCGGATTGAAACAATTATCATTTTTATTGTGATGTGAAGAAAGTAACTCTGTAATTAGATCTGACACCAGAAAGCTGAATATAGTGCAATATTTTAATTTATTTGAAATCTGGAGAGATAAATATGGCTTGACATCAAGTCCTTCCTTTTCGTTTATGGAACTCTTCAGTGCAAACACTGATGACAATTTTTTATTTTTTTTTAGGGACTTACTGAACTAAATTCAGGCTTCTGGGAATTAGCAAAATGCATCAACTGAGGATCAGAGCTTCATGGACTATATAGTCTTAGTGGTGACATACCATTTCCTTCAGGAGGAGAGGTTTCTCCTCGTACATGTGGAGGGTGTAAAAGGGCACCCTGCGCTGTCCTTACAAGAGCAGGATGTCTGGTTCTTATCCACAGAGAAGTTAGGTTTTTGGGAATGGCAGGAAAAACATCTATTTCTGACACTGAAGATGGATCTGAGTCACGGACAGCTGAGTAAGTAGAGGTAAAATAAGGAAATCTTTCCTTCTCATAAATGTCATGAAGCCTCCTAATGTTAGCAAAGGAGCAAATCAATACTGACATTAAAGCAAGAAACGCAGCTCTGGCAGGATTTAGGTATCTCTTAGCGCTTCCATATCAGACCTTCCTGCAAGAAACATTAACTACATTATATTTTAAACAATAAAAAAAAGTTTTACTCCACCCCATTTATTACCATTCAGCAAACAAAAACATAGTCTACACCAAGCCTAAGGACAAAACAAGTTTCCTGTAGAACTAACTCTTTCTCCTAATATGAGTATGATGAAGTATGCTTAAGATCTCCACAGTTAACTTTTTGTGTTGGAGTGTATTTTTAAAAGATGAGAGAATACTAGAGGAAATGATCCCGAAAGCATTAGTGAGATAAAAATTGGGTGTTATTGTTCATCATTTGGAGCGTATTTTCCCTTACTTGTGCCATCTTTTTGTTTTCCCTTCTGTTTGTGATGATATGAAATTTATGATCTAAGATAATTTGATGTAGAAACAAGGTTATTCACAGCACAAGCAATCAGAAAGTCAACCTCATTAATAGAATAAAACTTAGAGCTTTAAAAGACAAGGAATTGATATTGTGAATTAATTTCATTATTTCATACAGATGAGATCTGATTTTTCTGTTTCTTTTTTTTTTAATAAACTTTGAGCAAAAAAATGAAAATATGACTAAAGGTAGTTTTAAGAGTCCTTTGCCTTCTGCGTACGCTGACAATCACGTAAACCAGCTCCGCACTTCACCCCTGAAGAAAAAGCTGCAATGAAGTGCTGGGTGGATACGTTCCCATGTTCTTGCACAGCAAGGGGCAGGGTAAGCATGGTCAATATGAGTGTTTTCATATCCTTTTGCTCTTTTGGAACCTATCTGTATAGGAGATAACTACAGTAAGAGGAAAAACACTGTTGGACAGAGGTTTTTTTTTTTTAAGTAGAATAATGAGCAATGAAGGCAACATAAACTGGGTGTTTTGGAAATAGCAGCGAGGCCAGTGTAAAAGCACGCCTGCTCTCAGTGCCACACCAGTCCACAACTCTTACCTCCTTTTTTTTGACCGCGACAGAGCTTTCAGCAATTCTGGTGAGCAAGTTTGCTGATGCGCATCAGCAAATCAATGCTGATTTTACACTAGTTAAGGAATTTCCACTCCATTTCTCTCTGAGATGTCATTTTCACTCTCTATATGAGCTAGCATATACAGTCACCCATGCACATTCCCACACCATCCAGAGGGTATTGTTAATGTAGCATGAGTGAAAGACTACTAGAGATGACAAACTACGTCTAACATATGAACTAATCTTCACTGCTTTCAATTACTCCAAGACAGGAGAGAAGCAAGTTCAAGTTGCTCCCAGGCTCAGGAGTGCCACCAGCTTGGCACCTGCCTCACACAAGCCAAAGATTTTCCCCTCAGAAATCTTTCTCTAATTGTAGCTACACAAAATAAAATTTAAAAAAAAAAAAAAATGACACAGATAAGCAGTTCTGCAGAGTTATTTGATCCAAACTAGCATTCGGTTCTCGCTGAACACAAATGCCAACTAATTATCCACCGTCAAATATTTATCTAATGGACCTTATAAGACGGAGCAGGATCTGGAAAAAAATAATTGCTTCGATGTCTGAGATCCAAAAATAATCTATTCAGATGGCTGAGACTGAGACACTTCAAATATAATATTAAATAGAAAAAAAGAAACCAAATCTCTGACATGGCATCTGCAGATTAAATAGCTGAAGGCATGCCCAGAATCATTACTCAGGACTGGGGAGGAATGCCGGCAAAGACAAGTTACTTTATTAAAGGACTTGGGTCACAGCAAAACACACCTGGTGAAGATCTTCAGAGCTGCAATGGAAGAAGCAATTGCGCTTTCCTCCCCCTCTGCCCCTCAGATGCCAGGCAACCTTTGCAGAGCCCAGCAGGATTTTGCCCCTCAAATGTTCCCGAAAGGGAAAGGCTGGGAGGTGAGGAATTCCAGGTCCAGAGAGTCCAGGACATAAATATGAACAGAATATCTGGGGATATTCCCATCTGAGGAAAAAGATGAAGCATTCCTTTTGGTTGCCACTGGGCATTAAGCTGATCCTTTTATCAATGAGAGGTCATCTTGTGGGCCCAATTAAAAGATAAAAATTAAAGGTAAGATCAGGCAGCGGGTGTCTGCAGTGCACAGGCACATGAGTGGGGTCCAGCACTAACCCCGTGCTCTTCCAGCACTTTCAGAGATCCTGCAGAAAGGAGGAGATCAGTAAAGTCCCAAAGCCGGTTGACAACAGTTAGCTACGATCCTAAAACAAACCAAAATTGCTTACGAGAGTTATAGAAGGCTGCCATGATGCTGGATTACTGAGGAATAAAGCCTAGGTAACTATAAATGCTTTCAGAAACCATTTATACAAATTCACAGAAGATTGCATTAGCTATTCTCAAACATGAAGGTGCCCCTGTTCTGTGGGGAAAATATCACTATGTGCCAATTGTTCACGTACTTTTTCCCCGGGTACTCGCTCCTGGCGTCTGTCAGCCACACCGCAGTGGGTCTTCGGTTTGACTCTGTACATGCACTTCTACGTTCAGCTGCAATTAAAATAATCAACCAGAAACCTTCTCTCTTCAGGACAGCTGCAAGATGAGACATTTTTGCACCCTGTCCAGAGTCTTTTCCTCCTTAAAATAGTATCTGGATTTGTATGGGAAAATATTTCTTTGCTGATTACAAATACCCTTTCTGATCCAAAGCGTTTCACACAAGCGGCTCTACCACACAGCCATAGAAACCTTTTTTCCCTTCCCTCCCCCTCCTGTCTCAGCAGCGAACTATCTTTAATAGCTCTGACACTGATACATGGAAGTCTGACCTTAATATAATATATAATATTAAGTTTGATTCAGTGAAGGCTTAATTAAGAGGGCACGTTAGATCAGTAAGATCATACCCGCCTGACTTTTTTTTAAGATGGCACTAAAAAGAATGAGAAATTCCCTTGTGTATATGCTTCCTTAGACAGTTTCACACATACAGAATCAGCAAATGTATTAAACGTGGCACTAAATGTATTTAATTTGGGTCCCCTATTAACAAAAACTGCTCTGTTGATTATAATAAAATCCTAACATACACACCCTCAGTGAGATAATGCAAACCACCAGTGATTATTTTTAAGGTGACTGCACCTTTCAAATAGGGACTTAAGCAGCGCTCATTTACATCTGTGTATAGGGATCACTATTTCCTTACATAAGTAGTCAAAGGAAAATTTACCATTTTTTCAAATGAAACGCCTATGTAAAAGCAAATTTTGAGGATGTAATTCCCCCATCCCCACCTCAGACAAAATGTCAGCATAGCTCTTAGAGTCCCTGTGTTTTGAAAGATCTTCAAAGCCTTTAGAGTGGGACTTTGAGTTATTTTATCTGACTCAAAGGATGAAATCAAGAATTAGTTTCATAGCAAGCCAGGGTACATAAGAGCTATTTGCTATTTAATCTACCTTTTCTTATTTTTTTTTTTTTTAAGTCTCATTTTATTACTTCTATTACTTTGATCAATTCAAGCAATGCCTCACAATTCTTTCCCTTCCAGAATGTTAGTGGGTTTTGTTTCCCTGCACAGCACCTCTCTTATCTTTCTGGAGATGCTGTGGAAGGCCTATACTCGATACGATGGAGACTGCCACAATCCCATTGATTTCAGCAGAGATCTAAAAGTTTGTATCAGTGGAATATATTCCCCAACCTATATTGTCTATTTATGACCGTCACTGAAGCCACATGCTGAAAGAGAGATTTATTCCTCTAATCCATGACGTAGGGATAATATGAAACCACATCCAGCTCTTAACTTGCACCAAGTGCTAAGTCCTGACCTACCTACCTTGTTACATTTCAAGTCTAGATTTTACATGTTTTCCTCTTTTTTGTTTTGTTTGTTTGTTTTGTTTTTTTAAAAAAGGATGGAAGTGAAGAAAGAAATCTAAATTTTTCTTTGCAGCTCCTCACAATACAGTACCAACGACACTTAACATTAACAAGCTGGTTTAACCCTTGTGCTGGATCATTAATCTTCAACTGGATCCAAGAAGTGTCCTTATTACATGAATAATGTAGTTTTACATTATACTTATCTCACAAGCAAGCAATAACTAAGGACAACTGAGTGCAGAGTAAAGGAGAGGGAGGAACAGCAGCATTAGAAAACCATCATAAATGCCTTTTCAAATAAGAATAACAAATTCAGAGAGTGTTACGGACTAAAGACTAAGTTTTAAACAGCTGTTTCCTTTCTCTTTAATCTATCCTCCCTTTCTTTCCCTGCCTTCCTAAAGTCTGAATACTGAAGTGAGACCAAATTAAGCATTCTCAATTAAGCAAAGAGCATTTCAAGTTAATTCATTTTGTAACAGCACGGCCTTTATGGAAGCAAAGTAAAACATAGTTTTCATCATCCCCATTTTGTCTATTTTCAACTGAAAAGAAGAATTACCAAGTAGATGAACTCACTTATGGTGATGGATATCGTGTCTGAATAGAAGAATTCTATAAAAGCATCACCTTGCGCCAACTGACTTTAACAGGATCTTTTGGGTATCTGGGCCACTTTCATATTTTTGTATTCCATAACGAGAGTTACAATAAATAAAGACACACTGCAATTCCAAATTTGTGTCCCTCCCACCCTCCACCGCTTTTTTAGGGTTATGACTTTGTCAGTCCAAAATAAAAACTGGAAGGAACACCCACACTGATGAAAAAACAGTTGGATTCAGCTGCTAAGCAAAAAGGGTAAGAAAATCAGATGAAACAAGGCAGAACAAAATTCTGAGTACATTTTTAAGAGATGAAGCATACAGGTAAAGGCATTGGGACATTAGCTGCTGTTGACATTGACTACAGTGAATTCTATTTTAAAATATATGAATCGAAATAGCTTCAAAATAAGAAAGTGCAAAAAATCCTTTCAATTTAGCCAATTCCCTCTACCATCTATTAAACTGATTAGTCTTATTCTTCCACTATAAAAACTGTATTGGAAGACTTTATATTCTAAAGATGAAATTCTCAAGTGGAAGAGCATATTAATACTCCAAAGACACTCCAGGGCACATTTTATGAGGCCATTAAAGGATGGCTTGGGCAGATGAAGGCAGCTGGCAGTACCTACAGAGCAGGTATTAACAGCCCCGTAACCCACACCCTGCCTTCTCTACCCGCTTTGGGAATTCCAGACAAAAAAAAGTTATCACCAGATGACACCATGCAAAGTTCCTGCATCAGCCCTTTACAGACACACATGGTAATTCTGAGGGTCTACGCGAAATTGGAAAAAGAAAACATTAGGAAAATAGAGGGTGTTTTGTATTTGGGGTTTTGTTTTGGTTTTTTAATTGATCGAATTGATTAAAAAAACCAAACCCAAACACTCCCGCACATCAAACTATGCATGCCACTTTCACCTACCGCAATGCAACACAGAGTGCCTGCCTGCGTCAACAATTCCTGGCAATGTGACAGACTAGGAGCAGGGGCAGGAGGAATAAGAAGAGTTGTTGCTTTTAATTTAACATTTTTTAAAAAATTACACAAGATGACCTGAAGGCATTTTGGTTTTATCCTTCTTCCCCTGCCCCTCCCTATTTTTATGGCATCTTTCTCCCCCTCACTCCCTTGGTAAGAGATCGTCTCTTTGTCCAGTCCCAGGGACTGCTATTAGCTGGCAGGGTGAGGTTTCTCTTCACCACCCCTAACCAAAATACGTTCTTGTCAGAGTTGCTAAACCTCAGGCAAAGACACATACAGCTGCTCAGGGCATCACGTTCATTCAGCCTAAATCCCACTCTCAAGCAAGGCAGCCACAAGAGAAACTAAGCATTGACACGCTGCTCCAGATTATAGCCAAAATAGCTCCCCTACCTCATATAATCCACATCACCAGTGGGTTTCCCTTTGCAACACAGCATTCTGTAAAAATGATTGTTGGACGCTTGGAAAAAAAAAACCAACAAAACAACAACTGCTAGTCAGCACCTTTCTGTTTAGGAATATAATGTGTGGATTCTCTCTCTCTCTCTTCCCCCCCACCTCCACTTTCTGGCTACCATTTTGCAGGTTTCTACCCAGTATATTCTCTGCTTGAACCCTGATGGTTGTGTGAAAGGGACTCAAAAATAGGTCTGTATTTCTAGTATCTTTATAAACTATGTGCTAAAATGCTTTGTACCAGATGGCAGTCTTTCAGGTATTTCGCCTCCCCCCCGCCGTATTATACGCTTTAATAATTGAACATAAGATCATAAAACTGTGCTTCCACTGCGGTCCAGTCTTGTCACTGTAATACAACTGGGTAGTGTGCAGTCACCTCTAGCTGCAGATGGAAAAGTATATTTTTGTTGTTGTTGTTAAGTTTATTTGAGCCTCTGGTAGCACCAAAGAGTTCAAATGAATAGAAAGGCTAAGCAATGATTTAATCTGAGAGTAGATGCCTCCTATAAAGGAAGTTGCCTATAACAATTTCTCAAGACAGCATTTTGAGTGGGAACATAATGTTCGATGATCAGTACTCTCATATGCCAAAGGCCAGGATCTGGAGATTTAATGCGGATGTACTTGTCAATTGATAAGATGCCACTTACTGCAATAATAAAAGCTTTCACAACACCTTAGCACTAATTTAAAGAGGTGGTCCTGCAAATTTAGTGCTAGCTGAAAATTTTCCTCTCATTCTACCTTAGAAAAGTAAAGTTAGACAACCGGAGAAAGTTTTTGAAGTTTCAGACACCGTTATTTACTGGTTTGAAAAAATATCATATTGCTTGTATTATTTCTGTTGGTTTGAGTTTTGGTGAATTCTTATCAAAGGAGTTAAAAAGATTGCCAAAAACAACTTGTCCCCTTTCTGCCCTCTGCTTTCTCACTACATAAAACACAGGGTCAAAAGTACAAGTGTTGACTGTCCAACAATGGTGTTTCTACACTTACTGCTTTCGGAAGCAGCCGGCTTTATTGAAAGGAGAACATTTCTTTCCCATTTTACATTTGACTGTAGCTATCGATTGGAGAAGAAGAAATCGCAGCGCATCTTGTGCTGGCGGGTGGTGAGGAGCAGAGGGAGAGGGAAGGACCCCAGCTCTTTACCCTCTGCTGTTTCTTCCACTACCACCCTAGGCCGGTCAAACTGTTCTTTCCCAGCATTACTTCCACTCAGAATATGTCAATTTGTTCCTGATAACAAAGGCGGTAGATGCGCGGCTGCCTGATCTAACTGAAACAACTACTGTGGGGATGAGAAAAGGAGCGGGCAAGGATTCACAAACATTGGAAATAAATACGCTTTCAGGCAGGTGCTGTTGCATTTGAGTAAGTCATCACTGTGGTTTCGTTCTGAAACACTTCACCTCACTGCCATTATTACCTGTACTTTTCTTTTTTCCAAGCGTTGCATGGGTTTTAAGCAACACGTTATGTGCTGGGTTTTTTTCACTTGTATGCAAGGCTGGAGGAGAGAAGGCTCCAGGGAGACCTTATAGCGGCCTTTCAGTACCTAAAGGGCGCTACAAGGGAGATGGGGAGGGACTCTTTATCAGGGAGTGGAGCGATAGGACGAGGGGTAACGGTTTTAGACTGAAACAGGGGAGATTTAGATTAGATATTAGGAAGAAATTCTTTACTGTGAGGGTGGCGAGACATTGGAACAAGTTGCCCAGGGAAGCTGTGGCTGCCCCATCCCTGGAGGTGTTCAAGGCCAGGCTGGGTGGGGCTTTGAGCAGCCTGGTACAGTGGGAGGTGTCCCTGCCCAGGGCAGGGGGGTTGGAACTGATGATCTTTAAAGTCCCTTCCAACTCTTAACTGTTCTATGATGTTGCCTTCTAGACCACTGATGTGTCTGGTTAAGCCTTTCAATCATAAAATACTTTTTTAAAAAATCCAATCAAATCCAGGTCTCCCAAAAGAAGTTGTAGTATTTCAAATAATCTTCATGATTTCAGTGATGATGGGACTGAGAAAGAGGAAGGGGCAACAGAGGGGAAACAAAGTGAGACTAGCAGACAATAACACTTAGCAGGGACCATCCTAGAAATAACCGTGTTACCGAGCACAGCAACGACTGGAAAACTTCACAGGAACAAAAGCAAAGGAAGCATATTAAACACATCAGAAACCTATTTACAGGTGTTGCAAATAAGCAGATACCAGAGAGAAACCAGCGTGGCAGCAACAGCAGAGATGTCTCAGCACCAGGTTTGCAGCCTGGGCCCTGTTTCAGCAGAGGAGGGATACGGAGGATGTGAGTTTTAGATCCTTGCCAGTTTGCAACGTGCTATTTTGTGCTGAGCCACGGCACAGAAGATCTGCGTGCAGACTGTCCTAGCTATGGCTGATAATCATCAAGGTGTCAGTCATCTGGGGGAAGCAGGGGAAGACACCTGGTTGGAAAACACATAGTTGTCTACTCAGGCATGTAAAATTAAGTATATAAACTTACAGTTTAGATTCATATCATATCTCCTTCTGTTACATTCATTAAAGAAATTTAGAAATTATTTCACCTGTCCACTTCAAGGAGTTTAAGTACAAAACTAATTTTTACTTCATTTTCCATGAGCAAATTTCTGTTTAAGGCAGTTGTGCAAAACATGTTTTTGAGAAAAAGCTAAAAAACCAGAAGAATTTTGAATTCATTATTAATAGGCGTGCAAAATGCAAGGCAATGTGACAGTCCAAGCAAGACTATATGTAAAGACACACTAAGTGAGCGCAAATATTTCACCCAGACAACTTCAGGTTTCTTGACTTTAAAGTTTGCTGCCCGTTACAATTCAGAAAACAGAAGTAGGAAAATATGTTAAATAGATGTGCAAAATGCATGAAAAATGACTCTGATGTGGTAAATAAAATATAATATCCTCAATTGCTACAGATTACTCATTCCATGAATATATGAGATACAAAATAAGAACAGTGAATGAAACAGCAAAAAAATCCCTTTTTACAATGATACGTCTTTTTATGAAGTAACCATTAACAATGCGGGCGGGCAGGCAGGAAGAGGTGGATGATACAATGGTGGCCCTCAAAGAAGCAGCCAGTTCGGTGGAATCCCAGAGTCGTTCAGAAGGACCCCCAGCACAGCTTGCCCAAACCCCTGCTCCAGGCAGGCCAGGTCAGAGCAGGTTCCTCAGATGTCCTTCAAGACATCTTGTCTTAAAGGCCTCCAAGGATGGAGAGCCCACAGTTTTGCTGGGCAGCCTGTGGGCAGGTCACAAGAAGGAACAAGGGATGGGGGGAAGAGGGAAAAACAGGAAGAAGAGAGAAAAGAAGAGAAAGAGTGAAAAAGAAGCCAAATAATTTCTAAAGACTAAGGAGCAGTTTCCTTTATGCAGCTGTAACCTGGAGACTTCTGTTGCTCAGGCTTCAGACAGGCTTAGCCTCTGACAAAAGATGAACCACCTCTACACAGACTGATGTACAGTCTTCTTTGGTTCGGTATATTTTTTTCTATAGAGTTTGAAGTATTTTACATTTACCTTAACCTACTTGTGTTACAGTTCATTGTGCGGCTGAAACAACCAGGCACTTTGTTTCCTTGGCGATTTTTGAAATCAAGACAGGGGAACAGCCTTATACTGCTCAGTACTTTGTACTAAGGCTAACAGGGCAATCCTTCACCGTGGCTGATGAGCCATTCAGGGAGCTCTTAACTTGTGTAAGAAGCAGGTATGGAAGGAAACATCGCCCAGAGCCTAAAAATAGCAAAGTAGGTTCTCTAGTATTGAAGTAGCCCAGGAGAAACCTTGCACCATAACGTCTTACTAGTCTTCTCTTTATGTGAAATCAGCAAGATAACGTGAAGACAAGGCAGGAACGACAAAAAAAGGATGATGACTTAAAGGCAGTGATGATGAAAGTGAGTGTAGCTACGATAGAAAATGCAAGAAAACAAATCAATGAGGGGAATGATGTAAAACTTATAAGAAAACAGAGAAGGTACCTGGTATTGTACTTCAGTCCGCAGTCACTCAGCATCTCCAACACACACAGTCAAGGCAACAAACTGAAACATGCATCGGTTTGGGTCTAATTAGTACTGAACATTAAAGCATACCTGCTCAGGAAATAAAAATACACAAACTTGCCCTCCCTGGTCCTTTCTGACTTATGCTGGCTGCAGACAGAAGCTGAAATGAAATTCAAAATCTTTGTTTCTGCCATCAGGGGATATAACGCACAAAGGCCCCGGTACAAAATTACCCAAAGCAGCAGAATGAAAACCATGATAAACAGTTAACATACTCCAGCACTGTGATCTTCTCCACAATAAAGCCAAGGTTTATCCTTTGGCAGAGATATAACTCTGGGAAGACTGGGGGCCAAATCCATGGGATAAACTCCCTCAGTAAATGAGGAGACCATTCTCCACAAAGACTTCCCTTTGGCTATGTTTTTTCTAACAAATATAAGGAAGGAGACACAGACCAAGTCTAAAGTCTAAACCAAGATACTTCGCTGCACACACTTTCTCTCTGGGAAAAGAATAAGAGAGTAAACAGTGACAGATGTTAGACACACTTGGAAAGTCCTCGGATACTGTGGTGATGAACGACTATAACAACCTCTTTAGGACAGGATGGACGGTTTATTGTCTGAAGCACAAGATACCGTTCCCCTTTGATAATGCTTGTGTACTGCAGTATCCTACCAAAGAAGTTACAATAGGGATATTGTTTAAAAAATAATTGTAAAAAAAAGCTCTGAGAGAAAAGATTATTCATCATAGTACTTAGGGCTTTATTTTGCCTAGTTTATGAAATGCATAATTGTACTAACATACCTAATTGTCAAGCTACTCTTTTGGCAAGCTAACCTATGAGTGGGTGCCAAACAGCAGGGAATACAAAATGGAGTGGAAAAGCAGTTGAGATTTGATGGTGTTCTGCCTCCCATGAAAAATGTTCTTCCATGAAAATATATAATATACATATGTGCATGCATTGTAACTAAGACACTGAGAAGCATTCATAAATCTATTTTTAATATCGTCTCTTTATTTTTCTGGAGTCATTATTGGAAAAAAATAGGCTAGCAGGATTTGTTTTGCAATTTGCTTCATATTGAGTCAGATTTAGAAAACATGGACCCAAAAATCTTGTTAGAGATGAGGAGTTATGAATCAGGGATCTTCATTTAAGACTGTCGCTTTATTATTTCTGCTCTACTTACATATGTATGCATGTTTGTTGTTTTGCTTTTTTTCTTGCAGATACAGAGGTTAGTGGCAGAGGTAAAATCTTTGCCTTTTTCAGAAGTAAAGTCAAACCATCTGGATAGTCACGTGCTAAGGCAGAGTACTATTCTAAAAGGGGTTGTCTATGCTTCTTAAAACACCTTACTGGAAATATCAAGTCAGGTTTCTAGTTCCACTACTNATATATTTATATTTCACCTCACTAACCTGCCAAACCCCTCTCTAGATCTTTCTGTTCTCTCCTTTGGCTCTTTCCATCACCCCCATCACTACACTGGTAAACACAACAAAGCTTCTCCTTCACCCTGAGTCCAACTGTCTCAACCTGACTTACATTCAGAGGCCTAAAGACTTCTTCTCCCTTTCCCTTAGGAGCAGACACCCTCTACACTTCTCACTGGGAACAGCACTTGAGCCCCAACACCCACCAAATGACCCTATGTATTATTTGGGAGGCACTAGCTGGCATTGGCCAGAACCGCACCAGGGATCATGTTAACATTTAGATAGTGTGGCTGGTCACAGGCCGGTTCAAGCCTCTGTGTTCTCCATCTTATCCATTAAGATAGATTTTGATCTTAAGGATCGTGACCCTCAATCCAAACACAACTGTTTAGTCTCAAGTCCCACACTGATTTTGCAGGTATTTAGTAGAAAAGTAATTGGCATGCACCGCAGTTATTGTGTGTATATATATATATATACACACATACCCACACATACGTGTGTGCTTATATATAGGCATAGTGTACCAGGAGCAGAAAGATTTTGGAGAAAGCAGGTGTGACTGTCATCAGTCACATCTGGGCTATGTAAATCTCTGGTAGCACAAGAAATTGAGACAGACAGAAGAGAGCAAGCAGAGATGTGCACTCCCAGTCCCCACCTCTACCCATTGGAGACAACGGCGCTCAACAAGAGACATTTTCCAATCCAGTCATTTCAGAAAAAACACGCGCTAAACATGGAGCCAGCAGTGTGCCCAGGTGGCCAAGAAAGCCAATGGCATCCTGGCTTGTATTAGAAATAGTGTGACCAGCAGAAGGAGGGAGGTGATTGTCCCCCTGTACTCAGCACTGGTGAGGCCACACCTTGAGTATTGTGTCCAGTTTTGGGCACCTCAATACGAGAGAGATGTCGAGGTGCTGGAGCAAGTGCAGAGGAGGGCAACGAAGCTGGTGAAGGGCCTGCAGAATAAACCTTATGAGGAGCGACTGAAGGAGCTGGGACTATTTAGTTTGAAGAAGAGGGGGCTGAGGGGAGACCTCACCACTCTCTACAACTACTCAAAAGGACACTGTAGAGAGGTTGGTGCTGGTCTCTTCTCACAGGTAATTAGCGATAGAACAAGAGGGAATGGCTTCAAGCTGCAACAGGGTAGGTTTAGACTGGACATTAGGAAAAAATTCTTCACAGAAAGAGCGGTCAGACACTGGAATAGGCTGCCCAGGGAGGTGGTGGAGTCACCATCCCTGAATGTGTTTAAGAGTCATTTAGATGTGGTGTTAGGGGATATGATGTAGGGGAGAACTTTGTAGAGTGGGGTTGACGGTTGGACTCGATCCCAAGGGTCTTTTCCAACCTGAATGATTCTATGGATTGTAAGGTATCAGGCTGCTTTAAGTTTTTTCCGTGTGCTGCATCTGTGCAGTGTGTGTGTGGGCAGAGACAGGCAAGCTCTTCTCCTCTGCCTCTGTTCCTGGCAAGCACAGTTCTGGTCCCCTAGACAAGCTCCACCAGAGCAGAGTGGCTGTAAAACCCTGCCCCGAGCCAAACACTCCAGCAGCCCAGAGCTGCTGGTTCTGTGCCAGAGATGCCCCAGCCAGGGAAGCGGCTCCCACCTATTTCAGCATTCTGTTTCCACAAAACCAGAATTCACCCCATTTTCAAAATGCACAACACATTACTTGCAAAACGCCCTCTCTTTTATTATTATATAGCCACTGACACAGTCATTTGTTTATACTTTTGGGAAAAAAATAAAAAAAGAGTCTCTCTTTCCCCTTATTTCTTTCACCTTCCGTAAGTTTAATCATCTTCCGCTATCTTCCTACCCACATCTCTGCTAAAACATACTGACTAGCAAGCAGGAATACATATGTTTCTTATCTCTAACCTTTCTAGTTTTATGTTTTCAAATATATTTATTCTAGTATTAGAGAGGAACTATATTAGCATTTTGATTGCATTCTTTGCAGCATTTTAGAAGCATATAAGCAAGCATCCACAGAACTTATTTCTACCAAAAATACAACTTTGCGTACAGAATTGCTGCCATTAGCTAGTTTACAGTATATATTTATTAGAGAGAGGGTAAAGAAAAGAAGTTGTTAAATATTGGGGTTTAGTGGCGTAGTTCAGTATTGTTTGGACTGGGTCAGTTAGGGTTAGCACTGGCTTCCCTGTCTTTTCCCAACACTCGCAATGTGAGTGGTTTTAATTAATTAGTTACTTGCACATGTACAAAGAAGCCTTAGTTCTGTAAACCCCCCCCACATATTATTTTATATATAACTGGTAGTCGGTGTTACATCGGATTCTATTTGTGAGGTTCTAACGCCAGCGATGCTGTAAAACTGATTACAGACTGTGTCTCCCAGTTTCTTTGGGCTCTTTTAGAAAGTTTGGGTGGAGGGGTTTACTAATTCAAGTCCTCCCAGTGCTTTTTGTATTCATGCCAGGCTTGCTCGAGTATGATCTGCAAAAGGCTTGAAATGGATATATGTTCATCACTTAACTAATACGCTTAGAATCTTATTATTTTGAAATAAAAAAAAAAATTCTAGCTACATTACCAGCAGCTCTACTTTTGAATGAGCTAACAAATTCCTGAAAACAGAAAAACAACCTTCCTCCAATCCAGCTAACAGCAAAATGAACATATTCTGTTATAAAATATTTGACTTCTGTTTATAATTTGTGTAAAGAAGTAGAGCCAATCGGAGTACAGAACTGATTTGTCCAGAAGGATCTCTTATTTTTAATGAGCATATCAAGCATGCTATGAGAAATAAACAATCATACCAAATGTTCCACTGGCAGCCTATTTGAATATATCTTATCATTCAGTTACTAGGGTGCAATCTGGTTTGATCTCCTACGACCAAGCTCTTACAGCATCTCAGGAACCGACTCGGTCTCCTAGAAAGTAATCCCCAGTCCTGAAAAAGCACCTCTGAGCTCTGTCTAGCGGAAGGGTTGAGTTAAGCACAGCTTCAATTGCAAGCGTAAAAGGAAATCCCCAGAAAAGCTTCTAAGCCGGCGGTTACACCCTCCAGGCAGAGGAAAGCATTATGTACCTACTCCAGCACCTGGATGAGCACTCTCGCCACTGGAGTATTACACAAAAGAAAAACCTTTACTCAAGCCAGATCCTTTTTAGCGGAAAGCAAAAGCTGCCGCCACACATTGGGATTGGGTTTGATCTCACCGGCATGCCATGGGTGCGCTCTGAGAGCCCCTTCCAGACCCAGTGATCCTTAAGAGGCTTAGATGGAAACACATCTTTGGGGTGGATTATAACTCAAGCAGACATGAGGCCTGGAGAGACTTTAAAAGGAAGAGGGTTGCTCCGAGAGTTTCGGAGCCTGCAGACTCAGGTAGCTCACGAGCAATGGATTTCAGGATTACACCATCTTGACTTATGCACCTTCTTTTTCCCCAAGTCCTTTCTATTTTTCCAGAGTAGTTTTTATAGACTACTTTTTCTATTTACAAGTTTAAAACAAACATGTGCTTCTAACACAGCAGCAGCAAAGTTGTTTTCATCAACAACAAAAATTATTTCCATGGTGCAAGTTTAGCAGCTGACTACAACTTTCATTTTACTACTACTGTATTGGAGGGGGGAAAAAAAAAAGATTCTTCCCACTTGCACCAGTACAGAAAAATAAAGCTTGTAAGAGAATACTTTTTCACTCCCCTAATCCTTACCACCACAGATAAAGTTGATATTTTTATTATAGTTAGTATACCTATTAAAAGTAGTAATATACCTGCACTCCAAACAATACATTTGTATTGGGGGCTTTTTTTTTTTTAAATCAATACTCATCAGTCTCTTATTGCACAAAGAGATAGGCTCTTTTCATAGACTTACTTATGTCAAAATAATTGTCATCAAGTGCCCATCCTGTAGGCACACCACTCCAAAGTTACCCGAGGGTAACAGGATGCTTCCATGAAAACAAAGACGACGCCTCTGCTCCCATGAACAGTAATAGCCAGGAAAAATCTGTAGCAGGTGTAGCAGGAGCAGATCACACACCTACACCCCAAGAGTGCTAAGAGAAGTAGTATTTGTATTTTTCTTTTTTTACTTTAACCAACCAGATCTTACATTCTTTAGAATTTCATTTTCCAAAATGCCAGCTTTTTCTTTTGCCCCCTCAGTAGGAAACAGTTGTTCATCATTTTACAGTACCTTCTTAGCAAAGTTGAATCATACCAAACGTGACACCTTAGCATGATTCCTGTTGAATCATTTCCTTTCACCGTGAGCTGAAAGCCATGCTTTGGGACCGAGTTTCTAACCGTTCGCACACTCTCAGGTACTAAATTGCACAATCTTACTGCTTTTGGCTTACAAATGGAACAGCAACAGCAAGGCAGGCACCTCCACCCCAGAGTCATCTGTCACTCTGCATACTACGCTAACTCCTCTTGGTATTAAGTTATGAGTGTGAGGGGACTCTATAAATAAAGGCTGACAGCTGGGGGCGGGAGGGGGAAGTCCACCCAATTTGTATTGACAGTTTCTTTTCATTTCCTCTTTTTGTCAGCAAATTTTACAATATATAATCTTGCAGCAGCCAGAGAAATTTTATTGATGAAGGCTATACCTCCAATCAATTTGCCCTAAATTGAAATTTTCAACTTACTAACTTGGCTATTGAAAATTTCTAAGTGCATCGCATTTCAGAAGTTAAAGATTGGACCTATGACAGGTAGCAAAAATGGATCACAGGTTCAAAAGGGATGCTGTTGTGGCACACTGAGAAAAACTGGATGGCCCTTGGGGAAAAAAAAAAAGTTACACATTTGAGATTCCAAAAGCTCAGATGAAATCAAATCTCTTCTTTCCCATTCTCATGGTCTCTTTTTTTTTTTTTGCTTCTCCTTCTGCATTTAATAAATTTAGCATCTGTTAAACGTTTATCACAATCAAGAAATAAATTCTTTTTGTATTTTTTTACCCATCTTTTGTAACTCAATACTTAGTTCCAAAAAAAGTGGAAAAAAAAAAGAAGAAAAAGGTAGAGGATAAGAACAATTTCAGGCCCAACACATATGGCTTTCTGCAGGAAACAAAACAAGAAACAACCAACATCTTTGCTTGATTTACATAGTAAACACTGTCTCTATTATATGTACATGCTGTACTTTTACAAGTTGGAATAAGAGATTCTATTTGAAAACACCTTGAAGCAAAACAAATAATTGTTGTCTCTGAGAACATGTAAGGCATATGTAAAAATCAAGTCTCCTGTATACAACAGAAAAAGTATGACTGACATCTCACCAGAATGAGCCAATATATAGATGGAGAAAAAAAAAAATCTCCCGCTGGAGACCAGCCAGAGGCCAGTACATTAGAACTCTGCTTTTTTATTTTAAGTAACAAAGAATTTTTTATTCCAATGGTTGCTTTATGTTAAAACACAGAAGAAATCCACATCAGAGAGACCACAGCTACTGAATTAGTCTTGTAAGTACCTCAGCTACAAAGCCATAATCATATTTGCTCTTATATTCTTTCCATCCGGCCACATTAATCTTTCATTCTCTTCTGCTCAGTAGTAGAGGAAGAAAGGAAAATACCCTTTTTCACCCTATAGACTGATGGTTATTGGTACTTCTCTAGCAGATGCACACTTAAAGCTCTCAAGTTTGAAGCCAGGTCTTCCCTTCCGATCAAAGTCCTTTAACTCCTGTGCTGTTCTAAGTAGGTTAGGTCCCTACCACCACAACTGCGTAAGGAAGCAGGTTACCATTCTGAGATGGCCACACTTTGAACATGCTCATCAGCTTGGGTGCCTGGGGGAGACACAGGTGTTATCCTGCCCATTTCTAGATTCCACCAGGAAGTACATAAATGCATATACAAAACTGTGGAGTTCTCTCTTGCAACTATGAGTTTAGGTATCTAGAGGTACCTTGGTTATTTTCTGAAGGCAGGTTTTGGGGGCATTTCTGGTTGATTGGTTGGAGTGTGTTCGGGGGGCACAATTTTTAGGAGGGAGGCTAAGTTTTTTGTATATTATCATCATCACGTGCATCCCTACACTTTTCTTATCTGGAAATCTACCTGTATTTGTTGTATTTCTCAGACTATTCCAGCTCATTTTGGAGCTCTTTCTAAAGCTCAATTCTCAATACCTTTTTGGCGACTTCGTCCATTTTGGTATACTGCAGGAATAGCCAGCAGCACAGACCCCCAGGCAAACGCAACCTATACCGGGGCTGCCTATTTGCATTATCTGTATGTCTCCCACAGTGAAAGCAGGCCATAGCCACATTGGCAGCAAACATAATACAAGCAAACATTTCCGTAACACATAAGACTGAGTTAAGGAGCTCAGCTATATATCATTAAGAATACCATCACACTAGGCAAACCTACATTCAATTCTCTAAATAGGATTGATAGCAGTACATAGATCACCAGATATATAGATAAATACACACACACACACACACACCCCGACATACGTATTTACCAATTACTTGAGAAGAAATAATAACAAATAAATATTTGTGCTGGTAATTTTAATAAAAGGTTTAGAAAGCAACAAAGCAATAATTTAGGACAAATTACCAGTGAAACAATCCCTCCCCTTAGTTTCAAGCCTACCAGCACTGGGTACGCAGCTACTGCAGTGCAGAGGGCAGGCTGGACACACACGCCCCCTCCACAATTACTTTTCCAATGGCTGAAACACGCGCAACACAGTCTGAAGTCAAAGCCTGAAGTATGGCCCTTGATTAAAACCTCGGAGTTTTAATCCATCTCCAGCTCCATATATCTTGATAACAGAGAAAAAGTATCTCTCCCCCCCATCCTTATTTCTCTCAAGCATGCCCATGGTGCTCGAGAGAGAGAGAGATCTGCTTTCCATAATTCCATCACATCTGTGCTTTTCTCCCTTAAATTTACTGATTGTTATATATTGCAAAATTGTATATTGCAAAAAGCATCTATTAATTATATTCACAGCACACCAGAAAACTTGGTGAAAGTCACACCTACATTCAGCATGGCATATTTCAAACAAACGATGACGAGGACCCAGGTTCACAAACATTTAATGAAGGTTTTCTGACAGCTTGGTGGAAGATTTCCAAGCCAGTTCTCGTGCTGAGTGCTTTCAACTCACACTCAAGTCAGGAGGACTTAAAGGCCCCTCATAATAATGCCAAGACCAACACACTGGAAAGCATGTAATCATTTCGTTAGCAGGGATAATTACCATAAGGAACTGAAGTTTAGTGTTTCTCTGCATCACCCTTTTTGATACAAACTTTGCTGTCAACTTTTCTTCTCACTGAATAACTTCACTGTTAAGCAGATGGCCTTTGTTACAGCATTAGGAAAGATCTGGACCTAAATATCATTTCAGCAAGGCCACAGAACTTTGATAACAGTCGCTTTCTAAAATACTAAATTTGATAAAATTTTCTGTGACCCAAAAGAAGCCAATTAAATTTAGCCTGATCTTATCATAGTAAAATTTGTATGACATATACTACGCTTAATACATAGAAGCAAAAAAAGGCAACAGCAGCAATACCCAATGAGAAAATCCTTTAACAAATGCGTTTGAAAATACTCAGAGCTAAATTATCAAATTAATAGAATTTAAAACTTGAAGAAACTAAGAAGTTTCATGAAATGTTGATTATCTTTTTATACACTTGCATAGAGCACTTACTTCAAAATGTCAACGTACAAAAACTTCGTATGATTCTACTTAAAGAATAACAAATTCCACAAGTTCATGTTTGCAAGGATAATAATCAGTTATCAGCAAGTTTAATACACAATCTCTTAACCTGAGCGATAGAGAAGCAGTAACTTTGAATCAATCAGAAAGGGTCAAAGAAGATTGTAAGTTTATATTTCATGTACAAGATATCCTTTTCCTTACCCAAGAACACTTGAAGTTTTAACAAAATCCATATCTGAGATTTAAATCTATGCCTAGAACTCATCTGTGACTTTTTAGTATAGTTTATGTGGTTTTAATGAGATCACGTTTAGGTAACTGATTAAGAAGTAAACAAGAGGAAGTCATTTTAGGTACTTTTAATCACGTTACAATATTAAAAAGTCTTGAGGCAGATCCTTGCAGCAGTCTTTGGAGATGAGCTCTTTTAATCACCTTCCTGTTTGGTTAAGGGGAGTTGATGCAAAAACACATCCTCACCCTCTTTGAACCAGTGATTAGCCAACTTCAGAAGATTTAATGGTTCAGATAAAAATATTAATACTTTGCAATTACATCGAATCTTTCATCCTGAGGTAGGTAAATGAGCACATAACATTAGATTTATTAGATAGTGAAATTGTTTCTGGGAATGCTTAGTACTACAAACCAAACCAAAGATTGTGTCCAGCATTAAGTACCGTATTTCCTGATACCTTCAATGCTTTGTAAACATTTAACACTCTCAAAAACTTGGTCATGCATTGAACACCCCAAATAACTCAAACTGCAAATGCTTAAGTAACCCATGCCTGAATTTGTCCAGTTACCTAGGTTTGCAAGAGCCCATAAGAAAGCAGAGCTATTTGTCAATGGGTTTGTATGTGAAAGATCGACATTTTTTGAAATTTGGGGTATTTTTCTGGTTTGTTTTGTTTTTTTTTTTAATCCCATCTAGAGTAATGAAAACCAGAAGAAACAGGAACAAAAGTTGTTTAAGATTTTTTTAAAACTTACTACAAAGTTTCACCAGGCTATCTAGGAGAAAAAAGAAAAAATCAGAAGGGTTTGCTTTCTTTTCCAAATATTTCTTATAAATAAGCCGTAACTTCTGCTAGGTGCCTGAAGAGCTGAAAATCAAAATGCTTTTCACTTATCTTTCTAAAAACGCTGGTCACTGATTAGGCCTTCATTTCCATTTGTGCAAGGAGCCTGAGTGCCAATACAGAAGAAAGTAATACCATACGTTAAAAGAAACCTTTAGAGAAAAGAGGCACAGGGGAGGGGGGGGACGAGATCCATCATTAAGTTCAGTTGTGCAGAGACTTTTCTTACACCTACTTGGATAATTATGAACATATTTGTGACCAGCCAACAAACAGAAGAAGAAACACATCTCGGGCAAATTCTTGAAGCCAGCAGTAATTTTTAATTGACACTGTTGGTGCCAGAATTTCAAACAGCGTATGCAAAAAGAAATTAAGCACAGAGGGGTGCTCACCTTCCCAGAATAAAATGCAAGCTGAATACTCTTGGGTTTTTTCCCAAGCTGCAGACTACCGGAGACAGTAATATTTGCAAAATCATGTAGCTATTCCAAATGTAAAATCAGGTAATTAGTTTTCAATATCTCATTTTGATAGCTCATTTATGGAAGTCAATACGCTTTTAACTGCTAAATATTTTGGTTTTCCTCACTGGATGTAGTCTTAAAATATCATGCAGTTTAAAAAAAGAAAGAAGGCGGGGGAGTTCACTCAATACATTTTATTTCCCCAAGTTTGAGTGTGTAGGACAATGTTGCAACACCTGTAATGAAGCAGCAAGTCCCAGGGGAAGAGGACTTCTTGCTTTAAAACAAAACTGATATCACTCATTGACCCTGATGCTCATACCCACGTACTCACGAGCACTAGGAGGCATGTCCCCACCTGCCCTGGCTAGAAGAAGCCGGGTGCCCAGATGCTCATACGCAAGTAGCCTATCCAGGTCCATCCCTTGGATGCTGAGGAACACAAGGGTGCCAGTGCCAAGCCCTGCTTGCTGTCAATGCCTGTAGGTCTGGGATACCCTCTCTGTCCCCTGTTGGAGCCCACTCGGATCACTCTCCTTCCAAAAACTGCCAGGATTTCCTTGCTGTCCTCCCTCCTGGGTATCCAGAAAAGCAGTATGAGGCACACGTGGTGCTAAGGGACTTACAGACCAGCTGACTCCAGTGCTGACAGCCCTTCTCCAGTGTCTGCTCTTCCTCGGGCTTCCACCCCCGCCCAGACCCATCATCCCTGCCCTAGCACTCCTGCAAGAGAGGGTCTTGAAATAATCTAATGTAAACCGAAGGGTAGGCATTTACAACCATTTTACCCATCCCTGCTTGCTCTCGTCTGGAAACAACTAAGTTTATAGATAAATTGCCTTGATCTAATGGGTACATCTGTTCCCATTTTACTTGCAAGCTCAAATGTGCACTTTAAAAAGTGTATTTAAATATCGCACTCTAGCTCTCTTCCTTCTGGAAGCACACAAATCCCCTATTAGTCCTTTTGTTTGTGTACACAGTTTCAAGTATTGCTGCTTTTTTTTTTCCATGAAATTTGACAAATGCACACACCTGAAGGACTAGCCAGTGTCTTTAGTTTAATAGTCTTCTGATCCAACTTTACATTTAGAATATGTACTCATAAGCTTTTGTTTCCTTCCAGAGGTAGTTTGTGGTAGATGAAAGAGTGATATAATTTCATAAAAAGCAAAAGAAGTTATCGTACCAACTTCAGAACATGCTGTATAGCCAACAGGGATAGATCGCTATGCTGCAGAGTGCTCCCAAGCCCCAGCATGCGTGCTGGCCATTTCTCAGCTCCTCGTCAAAACACATCCTGGACGTGCACCAGCTCTCCTTTTCTGGAAGGGCAGCCATATGGGAATGATGGAAAGGAATCACAAAATGCGTAAGTAAGGTCCTTGCTCAAAATGATCAATGTATGATGACACAGACTGCTCTGTGGCGTGCATCTACCCTGAAGTCCTGGTGCCTTGGACTCTCCAAGACAACATTCATCATGTAGTGCTGCACAACTGCTGTACTCAGCATACAACCGATGCAGCAAAACATGACAAAGAGATGCACAATTCAGTTAAGCTTTTACATAGGTGACCATCTGATTATTTTTTGTTTCTTTATTGAGTATCACTACAGCAAACTGTAAGCCTTAGAAAAAAAAAAAATTTCATATTATAATCTCATTGGCGTCTCTAAATTTCACTTATGCCTAAGAAAACCCCATAGTCACAGGAATAACATGTTCCCAAAAGGATCATTTTTTGTCTTTTAAAATGGTTTATGCTGTCCCTTAAAATTACCCTAGTTGCTCTGTGCTTAACAAAAACACCCGAATTCATAGTCTTAATGGCTATTCAGTCCTCCTCGGGCACAGGAAGGCAGGATTCAAGATGTCCTTATTTCTACAAGTGTTCAACTATCTTACATGTACCTGCAAGAACAAGGTGTTGGGAAATATTTTGTTTCCTCCATTTCCTTTCTAGTGCACCCTCATCAGAGAGGTTCTCCGATTTTACTTCCCTTGAACAAGAAGTACATACCTTTACACACATTTTTATCTGCTCACCATTTTTGCATCAATGGGAAATAATTGCACCATGCACCTTCTCCTGCTTCTCATGGTATTTACAGCATCAACAGGAGACTAGAAAGACCAATAGCATCTGCATGTCTACAAAATGAATGTGTATTCTGGTATATAGTGTATGTTTCAGCTGCATAACTTTACTGTTCTACTGTTTATTCTCAGATGTTGACAGCTTTATTTAGTTCTAACCATTTATATTTACAAAGGGATCAGAAGAATAATATCTTCCAGGGGAGTAAGCATTCCACAGTCAAGTACCTGAGGGTTGGGGTTTTTTCCCCCCACTTGTACTCAAATTATACAGCCAGAATGTCTTAAGAGTTAGCAGACAGGCTTTGTTTGGAGGCTGTTTGTTCTTTTTTGCTTTGCTAAAAACGTCAGCTTAAAAGTAGGGTAGTGGGGCTGCCCAGAGGATCACTTCTCAGGGGACACCAGACTTGTGTTTTTGCTCTGTGGAAGTTAGTCAGAAAAGCCAGCTTAGGCAAAAAGCATCTTTCCAACAGAGAGGCAGGAATTTTGTGAAGGAAGCTCCTTCGTTTTCTAAATGACTTAATGCAAAGTTAGTGTCTTTTTCTGAACTGTTAATTAAGTAAGAGATTGTGGCTTTCTCACCTGTCCTACAATGATGCAGAGACCTGTGTTCAAACTTCTAGGCAACTTTTCCATAACATTATTGAATGGTAGGTTGGAAAGACAGATGCAGTGAAGTTCATTTACATTTACAGTAAATACAAAGTGAGTATTCATCCAACTGATCCTCCATGAGCTTCCAGAGTAGGTTGTTCCTGCTCAAACACATACTGACGTATTTGTGTCTTACTATGTTTTCAGTCTTTTTTTCTGCCAAGGTTAGTTTCTCTCTGCAATCTTTCATCAGTTAATTTGAAAGCTTCATTACATAACATTCCTCTTGCGATATCCCCTTAAAAAGCTATACCTATAAAATTCCTCAAGGGGTGTTTTTTTGTTTGGTTGGGTTTTTGTTGAATGAGTGAGACTTGTGTTTTTCTTTAATGCTCTACTGCTTCCAATGCTCCATTTTCCAAGATTTATGAACCCTTACTGTTCTTCTGTTCAGCCTACCCTTCCTTCCAGCTTCCCGTTCTTAAACATTTTTCTTTTCAAGTAAGATAGAAGCAGATCTACAGATCTCCATTACTGATTTCTTCTCGCTTCTGAAACAACAGGCATCTTGGGTATCATCTAAGAACTTGGTGGACTGCATGAGCTGCTCTACTGCTTATGGAAAATACATTTAGATAATTAAAATAACATTTAAAAATGAAAACGTAGAGCTAATGTGTGGCTGTTGTTGGAAGCACCTGTGCTTGTCTCTAATGCATCTTAAGAAGTATTTATGTCTAGTTCCCAGATATTTTCCATGATGCATTAAAGCCTCTATGACCTAATTTACTGACAGTGTTTTGGACGCAACTGGTAAAAATAACATTGCTAAAGTGATTTTTATCATTTGTTCTAGTACTAAGAATCTCATTCATATTTTCTGTTTTGTAAGGGATGGTATCAATCTGATACTGCTTTACTCAAGGTAAGAAGTACTAAATTCCACAGTTCTTTCCGAGTAAGACAGAAGACCACACACACTAACAGTAATACAAGTGTGTAGGATGCCTCAGTAGAATAACAGATTTTTTGGGGGTAAATGTTCTTTTCTGAAAATACTTTACTTCAGTAATTTCACTTGCTGGTACATGGGTCTTATTACAGTCTTTTCTACTGTAATACTTTTCTTTTTTTTCTTTTTAAAAAACACATTGTCTTGTTTCTATAGAGTTAATGAAATATTGCAGGATGTGCCATATGCTTGCAATCACTGAATATACAACTAAGGAAATTTAAGTATTGTGCAATGTCTGGTACCTCATAAATTTCCCTCCCCGCCCCAAGCACTACACAGCTTCATCAAAGAGCTCAAGTTACAGAGCTCCTTGAAAGGTACATATATTTATACAATTCCGATTACCCTGGCAGTATCAAGAAACAGCTTTGGAAAGTCTGCAATTGCTTAAAGAAACGTCAACAGTTTTGCCTCATGGGAGGAGATTGTTTAGGACGAAGCATTGAGATATAAAAAGTATAAGGTTCCTTTTAGTGTCTTTTAAAGTATACAATAAACTTGTTGGACTAAACCAAGACAAAATTAGAGTTTGGCCAGTTCTACATCACTTACGCATTTGAAATAACAAAACCTGAACAGTTGTACAATTGTCACAAATACATTTGATTGAACTTTGTGCACATTACTTAGCCGTAATTGTGATGAGACACAAATAATGGAATTCTTAGTTCGCTTTAATTCCTTTATACACAGACACTAACATAAATGAAGTGAATAAAAAACAGCGCAACATCATACAAATGGCAAAAGAGGATCTTGTAGTTCATAACAGGAGATATTTGTAGAAATAGAATGGAGGAGAAAGAGCTCATGTCAGTAACAGTGGATTTGCCAAGTCAGTTTTTTCAGCCTGACAACAGAATGCTTATTAAATATTTTAGCCAATAAATGGGAATTCTTCATAAACAATCCTTGACTTCTGCCAAGACATACATACAGGGTTGTGTGTGTTCGGACACATACTCAACTATACATAGTTGTAAATTACTTCGATATTTCCCAGTTTAGTTTTTGACTGCAGATGGTATGTTAGAATATTAATTGTTTTTATATAACTTCATGAATAGTTACTCTACCAAATCAGGTCTGTCTACTTTATCCGCAAGTCATTTTAGTGACTATTCAGGAAATATGTCACTGCTCAAAAACCAACAAGCAATAAGGAACGCATCACAGTAAGAAGAACAATAATAAGACCAGGGAGTGGATCACAATAAAAAAAAAAATAGGTCTGCCAATGATGGACACATTTTGAAGGGCAGGTTGTCTCACTGTCTCCCACTTCTGATGTCCAACCAACCCTATTCCCAATTATGCAGAGCCAACTGTCAACCGTTGCTACCCTGAACAGCAAACAGCTTAGTGTGTAATTTAATGGAAGTTGCCTGCTTAACTGCAGCAAAGATCTGATTTGAAATACTTGGAATGTTAAAGTTTAAGATGTTCTGGAAGGATTTCTTCTTGTTAGGTGCACTCATTTAATGACATCATCAAGCTACTTCCAGGGAACAAAGGTCCCGTGTGACATCAGCTGGTTCCCTGAACAAGGTGTGACCAAGTGAGCTGACGCACTGCTAGGTGTTAGGTTGCCACGCACACACACACTTTTCAACCTCTTTCCTTCAAAGAGGAGCTCAGGTTTGCAGATAGCACAAATCCATGTAGCAACACCAATTTTAATTGCTTGTCTAGCCTGAATTTCTCTGAAAGATCATTCTTTCCAAACCATTACTAATATAGAATATTTTCTGCTGTTGACAAATGACAACTTAAGAACTTTGGAAATACAATAAAGAATGTTTTGGCAAGTTCTGATCCGATCTCACAGTTGAGAAATGTGTCAAATATGAAAAGGAAGAAACATGGTCTGTACGAAACCAAAGGATAGAAAAAAATTCACTGGTTTGGTTGGAGGTTTGCGCAATACGCCAATGCTAATGTTGATGGAGAAAGAGCAAGAAAGAGACGACGAGGTCCATGTGCGGAAATAGCATGAGAGAGGGCAATGATAAAGTTTTGTCTACAGTCATGTCAGTCAGGTGCTAGGACTCAAGAGTAGGAGGAGTGTGGGACGAAACACTTGATTGAGGCAACAGAAACAGCATTACGAGAAATTGGTGCGACTTGTATAGGAGTTTGAAAGGGGTTTTGGGGAAAGTAATGAAATAGAAGACCAGGCAGAGGCTCAGTTATTCCTTTTACACACTATTGTTAAATTTCTTACTCTATCACTAAAGCAATCATCACATGTAAGACATCACAAGAAAGAAGGAATATCCAGTTAGATGAAGTAACGATGTTTAGGAGTAGATAAACTCCCCCCATGTTACTGTATTTTACACTACCGTTATAGCAGGCTTTTCATTTCTTTTCTTTCTTGTCAATCATTTCAAACCTTCCATTTAAAAGCATGTAAATCTTTTTACAGAAACAAAGTCAGCCTTGCTCATGTCCTGGCTAAGTTACTCATTTGCAGAGCACACTGTTTCAAGTGTGATTTATTAGTAAAATACATGCTTTAATGACTTGCCTTGTTTCTAAATTTATAAGCCTGGGTTGGTGGAGGTTTTTCTGTGTTAATGTTTTCTGGAACTTATTGCCCTGTACGTACAGAACAGCGGGCATTAATCAATACGGTTCGCTTAGTTACACAGACTCCCAGTTGTCCCAGCACTGTGGCAGGCGGTGGCTTTTTAGCATCAGCCTGAAGTGCCTGCTGCAGAGCAGCACCCGGGACAAGCCGGGACCCGTGGCACCTCCCCATCTCCTCGCATTCAAAGCAAACAATGTGATAAGTAAGGCAGCACAATACGGACGGACACGCAAGTCTGAAAGGAACAGAAGTGGGTAAGAGTCAGAGCCTTGTTCTCCACGCACCAGGCGGGTTACTCTCACTCTGTAATTCTAATTTAAACCATGGCTTTTCATCTTCAATCCAGGGTTGCGGAAGCAGAGGGTAAAGCTCCCCCCCACCATCCTCATCTCATACGCTGGGACCATCTTAATGCTAAACCCGCTTCCACAGCGCTGTATGAGCAGCTCTCTGAACTGTATCAGCATTTTGCATGCGTTATAAACTCAGGAAAAAGAAAAACAACTTAATTTAAAATGTGCTGCAGTTTGTGCTACTGTTGCTAATGTCACCCTGAAAAAAGAATCCCACCCTTAACACACACTTCAAGTATTTACAGTTTATCTGTGAGACTCAAGATTTTCATTACTCAAAAAGCGTTGTTTCTTTACAAATGCATGGAAATTCAAACTTTCCCAGTTATTTTGTTACTGCAATAGATTTGAAAACCAAGGAGGGCTGGTATAAAGTTAAATTTAAGATTAATTTGCTATCTTGTGCAGAGATAGAACCAGGTGAACAATGCTGAATACAACAATGAAAAAAATTATTTTTGCTTTACAATTTGCAACTCAATCATTTTCCACTTCATCAAAGAAAAACTGCATAATTTCATTGCTGGACTAGTATTACAGCGGTTACTGATCTAGCACTGACACAGGGGCTATTCCAAAACTTGCAGTACACCGTGGAAGCCTTTCCAAAAAGGGATGAGCTGCAGTTCAGACACATAATCCACATTACAGAAAACATAAGCAGTGAAATATAAACAAACAAGCCCCTCTAAAACATACGGTCACCAAGCGTAAGACTGCCCAGGGGACTGGGATAAGTGGAAGCCACGTCAAACAGCTTCAAGTTTTCCTAGCAGTTATTGTACCACCAGACACTAATCTGGCAGCAAGGGACCATTACAGCTCCATCAACCCTCCTCTTCTTCCTTTCCCCACTTATACACACCAAAAAACATCCTCCAGCAAGTTTTGCTTTTCAGAATTTCCCGCTTTTTAAAAAAAAAACAAACCACAGTAGCAATAGCGTAATTAAATTCATAAGATAGAACTAAATACTCTTTTCAAAGGAATTGGGGTCTAAGAAGTCATTTACTCTAAAACTTGTCAGTAAACTACGGATGATTCTACAGCTAAGTTTCCTACAACTTACAATTTATTTTTTGATGTTTCTCCTAACAAGATTGGAATATGAAAATATTGGAATACAGTAATACTGAATATAACTATTACATTTTCCTGCTGAGTCTCAAAACAGAAAGATGTCCAGGAAAAAAAATAAAAAGTCAAGTGATTGATTTGGAGTTCATTTTAGAACTCTAGAACAGACTAACAGTTATCATTAGCATTTACAGTCTTCTAATAATCAACAGGAAGGGATTCACTGCTGGAACTGCGAAGAACTGCAGTATTTTAATCACTACAGAATAATTACTGCATGTAAGTGTATAACCAAACTTTGCTCATTTACAAATCAAGAGAGTAGCAGAGAAAGATGAATGGTGGGCTCGCTTCTGCTTCTTATTAGAATCTTTTTTTGTGCCAATGCGTCAAAGGCAAAGTAACTAAAATCCAGTAGATATGGACCTCCAGGGAGCACAACAAGTCAGGGATTTTCTGATGAAAGTTTTTTTCCATAAAAATTGGATTGCCTGAAGGAACGTATGAACCAGTTTAGATGAGAAGACCATTTCTGGCTCAAAGTGGGAAAGGGGGAGAAAAAGCCTATTTTCTCTTACCTCCAAATAAGTAAAATCTGTAAAAATTAGAGCACTTAACTGGAACACAGAACGCCTCATCCAACTTCATCCCAGAAATCTGTCCTAGCCACTGAGCTACAAAGTAAGCTTGACAGTTTTGAGGGGGAAATAAAATTAAAACAAAGAGCAGAAAAGAAAGTGGAGTAATATAAGAAAACCAGCCAGCTGCTGGTCATTTTGCTCACCTTAGATGTGAAAAATGAAGTCTACAGTCCACCTAATCAAGCCAGAGTCAGTCCTTTAAACTTCAAGCACGTACCCTGCTAGCTCAGGTAATGGCTATCCTGATCAAAATAAGAACTGGTGTCTTGCTTTTCATGAAAAAGCTTGAGATTTCCTCAGTGCATAGTAGTAATAATAACAACAACAAAGTCTTGAAAAGTGTCAGCAGACAAGAGCACCTAAAGATCCACTTTGGTGGTATGAGTACCCAGTGTGAGGCCAAGCATACTAGTGATAGCATGAGTCCTGCAAAACGTATTTACAATTCATATTAGAGTGGCAACATGGCTACGACAGACTTTGAGGTTGATTTTGTGTAAGGCAAAAACACTGTTGCTGTAATTTTGCTTTGTGAGAGGATGGGGAGGAAGGGACTGAGGCACCAGGGTAAGCGGCCACACTGCTCAGAGCATCCCACCAGTTTCCCCTGCTGAATCCCAGGTCCACATCAGGAAAAAAAACCCACCCTGACTTCACTACTCCCAAGTGCTCATTTGCTCTTCTCTCACCAAGCACAGAAGACCAACACATGGAGATGCTTTAGAACATTGCAGCCTTGATTTCATTCTTCCCACCTGTATTGGGCCAAACTGCTGAAAGCCAAGCTATGGTCATCTCCACATTGGCAACATCAGCACAGCAAGCGAAGATGCTCAACCAAAGTCAGAGTATCATCCTATTTCCTTAACTGGTCTTATTAGAGTATAGAATTCAATTTAGAAAGCACTTTTTAAATAAACATATGCTAAGGAGCATTACATTCTTCTGGAAAATGTTTCAGATGTACGATTGCACTTTCTAGATCTGTGAAACAGGAACAGCGATGCCTCGCTTTTGAAACGGTGTTACGTAAAGCAGCTTTTCTCTCTTTCCTGTAGCACAAGCTACAAGATTAAAAGCATTTCCGAGATGAACGAGGATGTGTGTACAAAGCTGTCACTTCTATAGCCAGTATCACATTAAACCTCACCCAGTGAAATAATTAGCCTGCGGAAGAAATGCATACTTGTTGCTTTGGTTGTAGGTTTTTTGTTTGTTTTTTGTTGGTTTTTCTTTTTTTTTTTTTAAATAAAAAAAGCATTATGACATGGATCAGCTTATTTGAAAGAGAATGTAAGATCTCAATGGTACTGCAGTAGCCTCTCTGATCATACTGAATGTTCAGTTCTGGGCCCCTCTGTACAAGAGGGACACTGAAGTGCTGGAGCATGTCCAGAGGAGAGCTACCAAGCTGGTGAGGGGTCTGGAGACCAAGCCATCTGAGGAGAGGCTGAGGGAGCTGGGCATGTTTAGTTTGGAGAAGAGGAGGCTGAGGGGGAGACCTCATTGCCCTCTACAACCAGCTGAAAGGAGGTTGCAGAGAGGTGGGTGTTGGCCTCTTCTCCCAGGTGAACAATGACAGGACCAGAGGAAATGGTCTGAAGTTGTGGCAGGGGAGGTTTAGATTAGATATTAGGAAGAATTACTTTCCTGAAAGAGTGGCCAGGCACTGGAACAGCCTGCCCAGGGAGGTGGTTGAGTCCCCATCCCTAGAGGTATTTAAGAAACGTGTAGATTTGGCACTTCAGGGCATGCTCTAGTGACAGAGATTGTAGGGGGTTTTTGTGTGTGTATGGTTGGACTCGATGATCTCAAAGGTCCTTTCCAACCATGAAGATTCTATGAATAAAAAGAGCTAGGCCTCAAAAAGCCTGCATTTATTAAGAAGTTTCAATGTCTGAAAAGACAGAATGGCTGATGATGATGATTCAGAATTAACTGCAACTTGGTGACAGATACACATGACATGCCCTAAGTACCACATTAATGCCAGCAGAGTGGACCCTTTTCCTTTTTGTACCCTATAAACGAGATTTACTGTTGTGCATACACTTTCCCAAATCTTCAGAACAAACATCCAGCTGAGCAGCTTTTAATTTAACAGACAAATAACATTTTTTTGTACAAATTTGCTTCTCTTTTGACTCTACCCCCAACAGCTCAACCAACCAGAAGACTAAAGCACCAAAAGTTCCCTTTATTAGAGTGCTTGCTGACATGAAGTAAGTTGTCATGCTTAATGACAAAATCCATAGGGAACCAAAATCACTACATGGGAGAAATCCTCATACAAAGAAGCTTTAGCTGAAGACCAAAGCAGCTCGCATTACTCTACTTATTAAACTACTAATGTTAAAATCCTTAAAATGTGTCAGCACAGTGGTACATTATCCACATTTCCTCGCAAGAACTTCATCAAGCTGAGTTTCTCCAACACTGGAACAGTCCTTTGGTACTGCTTATCACCTTTTTAACGGAAGTATGTATTGATAAAGCAGAGCATTTCAACATCCAGAGCCTTTAATTTTAAGTAGATGCTTACGTTTCATCAGACTGAAGCTGGAGCTGAAATGCACATAATAAGCTTATTTACTTTAAGTCACCATATTTTAATAGGGATATTTAAAAATTCTTAGGATTGTTGGGTGTGGTGACCATTAGTTGGAAAAAAGAAATACTTAAATGTGTTCCTTTTCAGAGTTTCTCCTTTATTTTCCTCAGGAGTGGATGTATACAATACATTCAACAACAGGTTGTATATCAAGAGTATAAGGAAGGATGCAGTAACATTCACATATGTAGGATCAGAATTTCACCTTTGATCATTGCTCATTTTTTCAATTATAAGGCTTTAAAAAAAAACCAACAAAACACACTACCACAAACACAAACCAAAACATCTTCTCCTCCCCTCTTTTGCTGTCTTACTCCAAAATGATCCAATTCATTAATATTTCCAACTCTCAGTAAAATCCTTTTCAAACATTGAAGGGAGTAATGAAATTACTCCTTGTAAAATGTTGTTTTCACATACTTTAAGTTCTTTTGGCATTTACAAGCACATGAATGTTTTTGTTATCCACCATATAATAGCATGAAGCTACGAAATGATATTTTTTTGAAAGATATACCAGGTTTAAACTGAAGATGAGCATTTTGAAAGAGAAGTTTGGTTTTGCAGTTCTACTGGTAAAGTAGATGCACAAGTAGCAGGACTAAGGGAAGACTTTGATCTCACCTACCTTTCATGTATAATTGACGGTTGTAATTTGGACTCGGGGATGATAGAAAGGCAGCTGAGAAATTCTTTGAGATGCCTGTGTACAGAGAAGCAACATATGTTTGATACAAGCTGAAAGGAAAATACAAAGCCCGAAGAATCAGCATTGCCAAGCGCGAGTGCTCCACAGCACAGCGGCCATACATGAAAGGGCAGCCCGTGCAGACCTCACCAGCGCGACCGTCCTTTGATCAGGCTCTAGGTTAGCATGTTTGCTAGATAGCCTGAGCATTAGGCTGAGAAACACCCAAAAGCAGAGGAAGGGTGACTGGTCTCTACAGAAGGCAGGGAGAGAGCAGAGAGACTACGGCAGGAGAAGACTATATCCAGGGTAATACCCAACTGAATACCCTAACAATCATTCTTGGTTGTGGGTTATTCCACAAGGTAAGGAGAAAAGAGAGAAATTTCAATCCAGCAGACCTTGTTTTCTGACTTTAGGGCATTTTCCCTAAGCAGCAGTTCTGCTTCAATTCACTCTTGGCCTTGTCACCACGAGCAGTGAGAGCCCCAGCCAGCCGGCCAAGCAAAGGAGCTGGAGCACAGGCCATGCCAAGGGGGTGACCCAGAAGAATCTTCTGCCTTTGCCCCATCCCCACCGGCCTCCTCAGCCCTGGTGTGCCCTCCCCGGGCACACCAGCCCGCTCCTGCCCAACCCACCCCTCCAGAACACAGCAGTGGCAGCAATAGCATCTCAGCTTGGCCATCTCCAGGCCTTTGATCTATCAGGGAAGGAAGGGGCTGTAGCAACAGTGGCATGGAAGGCAAAGTTTTAGGTACAAGTGACATATTTACAGAATTATCTGTAAATATGCTCTCATTCTCTGCCAAGAGTAAAAAAAAAAATTAGGTGGTGTTGACATTGATCATTTAAGGGAGGAGTTAAGAGCTCAGCTGAAACCACACTAGCACTTTGAAGTTTTGGTGAAAACTCAACCATAGCAGTCCAAGTAGAACTGGGGAAAAGAGTTAAGAATTCACTTAGATGAAGGCAAGTTAATGCTGTAATTAAGTTTTAGAGTGAGCACAGACACAACATCCACACAATGGGATCACTTCAGTACATCAAAGACGGCATGAATCAGGACTTAACAACACAGATGGGTCCAATTTACTGCTTTTCTCAATTTGCATAGTTTTTTTGGTCTCACAGATCTTTAATGCAAGAATTATTCCCATCATGACTAATTTCTATTAATCCACACTGTTATCTGTACTGTTTTTCAAGTATCATTTCAGGTAAATAGATATTATTACAGGCAGTCAAAACCAGAATTTTCATCTCCTGTTAAGCACTGGCAAAAAACACTCAGGAACAAAAAGCGTCTAAATCCTGAAATTACTTGCAAAGGAATAGGCAAACACTTTTAGGTGGAGGAAGGCTGTCCTTCAAACCAGGGTCGTGCTTAATCCGGAGGGAGCGGGAAAGGCAACAAGAAAGTACCTATTTGCTGTATCTTCCCTTGCACTTTAAGGAAGATGTTACAAAAAGCACAAGCACTTTTAACATTATTTAAGAAAAGGCAAGTATTCACACAAAAAAAAATTAAAACAAGAACTTAGTTGAAAGAAGGCCAGTAAAAAAAAAAAGTTTTGAAGCTAAACAAAGAGAAGAATATGCATTAAAAATGTCAGACTCCGTAACACTTGAAGACTGTCTGCCACATCCATAATACTAAAATAGAGACACCGGAATCACATTTTGGATGTTCCACGTTGCTGGCTCAGTTTTACACTGTCCACTGATGTGACATCAGCCCATGCAGTATTTTGTGAAGTGCTGTAAGCAGATTCATGAAACTTTTCTTATCCTCAGGAAAGTCAGGTATTGGGATATACACAGCAGAGGAATTTTTTCTAGTTGCAAAACAGTTTTAAATTGCTAAATCCACAACATATACAATAAATCTGTAAGACAGATGGCCATAAATCCCTAATGAAACACTACCAATGTAAATATTGTAAAAAGGCTAAATAGCACTTAATTACACCATTGGCAAGCAAGTTGGGTTTTTCCTCTTCTTCATTCTGCTTTTCACCAATCTCCCAGGCTCTCTCAAGCACACAGCTTGCATAGCACAGCTAAGTGGTGGCTCTGCACTCTTCCTCTGCATGTTTCTTACCCTCCTGTGCCTTTGATTCTCACTTTTTTTTTGTTTAAAAAAAACTAAAACCAAACATTAACCACATCATTGTTAGTTTGAGCATCTGTAGAGGGTGTAGTTGTACACACAGAAGTAGAGAGACAAGATGAAAAACTAATAGGGGCACAAAAAACCCCAATACAGCAAACGCAAAAGGTTTAAGCATGAACAAGCAAAACTAACTACTGATATAAAAAGACCTGAGGTAGACAAGTTCTGTGGTTTTATAAGCAGGGGGGGGTGTGTGGGGATGGGGGGAATGCCTGCAAGAACTGATTTATTTATTCTTAAAAGTCTTTTGGCTTCTGCATTGTGAACCCTGAAGGAAAAGAATGACTAGCTTAAAACATGACTAGAATGACCCTCTTTAAAATCTTTCAGCTCTTTTCCAGACTGTTCACGTGCTCTACTGCTGAAGACAAACAGTTGCGTGTTACCTTTGACTTGAGCTAGGCTGTCATGTTTGGTCCTGCACCAGGTTAGGGTTAAAAAAAAGAAATCTGTAACAGATTAATTTCTCAAATAAAAAAAACTCTACCAAAAAAGAACCCTAAACTGTTTATTATTTAGTAACTTTGATCACTGGATTTTCCATTTATCTCTCACTCTTGCACAGACAGGCTAAACCTTTACCGACGAACCAGAAATTCTCCCTTGTAATCTCAAGAAACCAGAGATGCTACCTCGCCCAGTATACAGGCAATTTCCAAATTCTCAGTCAAGCGATGAGTCCACAACTTCAATCCAGTAAAGTGGCCTTCAGCGTAACACCTGGCAGCACTTTCAGACTGCAGGATTTAGTTGTACTAAACTTCTTTCCTCATGCCATGTACTATATAACCATGTTTTTGGGTTATGTTTTATTTTTTAACACCTGCAATTGATTTTAATACACATACCTATCATAGGATGTTTCCTTTATTTCTACTGATGCTTTAAAAAAGTGGCTTTTTTAAAGGAATAAAAATCTCAATACCGTAGTAGTAGAAAGGATGAATTTTCTGCATTTAAGCTACATTTTAACCCACCTACAGCTATTTTAAAGTACTATAAAATACAAGACACCTTGTGAAGACTATTAAGCAGCTTGCTCATGTATAGTGGACGTATCACTTAGTATTTTTCATACACCATTATGTATTGCCTTCAGTGATTTCACATAAATGTGAATATTGGTTTAGTTATGGTTGCCCTGTGTGAATGAGCAATGTTGGTGTTCCTACGCACCTTTGAGTAAAAATTTCAATTCACTTCATTAATCCACGAGAGAATTGTATTTTGAGGACTAGGCATGGCTGTAAGGTCTTAATTCACAGGAGATTAAAAATATATAGATAACCCTCGTGCTCTCTAACTTTCCCTCTGGAGCTTCCAGAATGCTTGACCAGGTAACGGGGGGGTGGGGGGTGAGCAGAGAGAAAATAATTAAAAACCTGGAAAGTTAGTGTTTTTGCTGAGCCCACAGTTGTTTGCTCAGACTTTTACTTGGCTGAAGCTTGTATCTAAATAACCTGGGAACTGATGAATTCACTTAGCCAGTAGATAGACTTCCGTCATTGCTAAGTGAGAGTGTGAGCGACCAGGCTGACTCTCAGAGCATTCATTCAAGGAATTTAAGACTCAAAGTACCAAAATATATACATAATTGTAGAATTGCTGTCTCCGCTTCTATGAGAAAACGAAGAGAACAAGGGGTGGCTAACAGCACAAACAACAGGGAGAGGGTTTTTCCCCCCCTCAGGGGACTGTTATATTCCAAACATGGCAGTCATAAAAATAGGTTACAAACGAAGCAAAAAAGACCTCCAGACAGCACTAATAACATTCACTTTGCATCAGTACCATTGTGAATAAGTGCAGCTGCTGAATCCCCTCACTCACAGTGCCCTTTAACATCTCAAGCCTAAGCTCTGTTTCCCTACTCTCTAGAACAGCTTAGATCAAAGACACAGAGAGCACTGAAAACATTAAAATCAATTAACTCAAACTTCAAAGCCACCTGATTTGTTGGTAAATTATTTGGTCAATGATTGATTTGATGTACTTTGTTGTAAAGTGTGCCAGAATGAAAGAACACAGACATTAAACCACAATTACTAGAATTAAGTAAAAAAAAAATCCCACAATACAGCGTTAAAAGATTAAAGGGTAAAGAAACATGATTTCTCTGTTGTGGAGAGAGTATCACTGGAATGGAAGCAAGCAGAAAAGAGTGTAAAAGAAACAGTGAAATTCAGAAAATTAGTCTCACAGAGAGGCGATTTACTTCTCATGTAGTGATACCAAATTCTGTTTCAAATGCATTAAATATACAAGGCTGTTAGTGTTACTCATCAAGTGTGAAAGAAGTAACATTACTACTTATTAATCTTAATGTTCTTGATAGGTTTCAAGCTCTGGAAGTGGCGATTAAGCTTCTTCACAGAGGATGGTAGAAGACCACTGAAAACTTCATCCCAGGAATACTTTCAGGCCAAGTTCTGCACTTTTTTTCTTTTTTAACCAACAGAAGAAAGCCGAGAGAAACTTTATCTGCCATTTTAAGTAGTAAAATGTCTCCCAGCAGAGCAACGCTTTCATCATCTGGCACTCATGTCCTTAATGAACACACAGTCAATATTGCCACAGTTCTCCAGTGCACACCTTTATGGTTTGTTAGATCTGGTAGCTATTAGTACCACTGTCCTCTAGCTATATTTCTCTCTGATCTCCCAAGTTAAGTATGTGTAGGTTGGGTGCGAGTTTTAAAGAAAGTGTTCCTAATTGCCTCCAGTTGCTTCTGGGCTTGGCCTTACTGATTCAGACTCTTTTTAAAGAGTTTTCTTCAGTAGAAGATAAATTCGCCGCCTTCACCTTGGGATAACAAAGATGTAAGATAAATCAAGGAAAGGCAGAAAGAGTACATTGTCAAGGAAAGAGAGCCACCTAACAAAAAAAGCCTTCAATCTTACCTTAAGGTAAATTAGGTGAGGTCAGCTTTATACCTTGCTCCCCCACTGGGAGGGATTTTTGTTTCCCCGTTTTTCTAGATGTAAAACCAAGGCCTCTTATCTTCTTTGTACACTTACTTTGCCTTAGGAAAGATAACATATGCTACTCGTCTTAAAATTAAGGAAAAAGTTATGGGGCAGATTTTTTTCTTTTTTTTTTTTAAAAAGGAGTAAGGACTGTAAGCTAATAGGGAAGCAACACCTTCCTGAAATACAAAGAATATTGTAATGTTGAAGACATCCTTAACATTGAAGGCACCCTTTGAATAAGGACACCCTAAAACTCAACAAGATGATACCGCAGCAATGCTCCCAAATATCCACAATCCTAAATCCAGAACAGAAAATGGATCCCCTACAATAAAAAGAAAAACTTATTAGAATTAAAAATAAGTGGGATTAAATGTAATTCCACCTATTCCATCTAAACCTTCATAACATTAGCTAGTATAACTTGTCTCTAGTAAATCAGTAACTGTTACTTTATAGCCTACATTTGACCATAAGTAATTACTTTTTTTCCTTGTACAAGTAAGAAAAATCACACTTCCAGCAGCAATTCCCTCTATGACACACTCACCCTTAGGGCCAGCTCAGGTACCCTTCTCTGCTGCAGTGCTTTCTGGTGTACCTTCCCCCCCCTCAACAACTGTTAAGAAGGATGGGGCACTTTTAACAGTCCCAGCAGCTCACCCGTAGTTTACCAGTGGGTGGGTATAGCTTCAGAAGGGGAAGGATGCTGGAACAAAGCCCAACTTTCTACATCCCACCACTTCTCTAAAGAGGAGTTCCTGCCCTGCACTGCTGCAGTGTTCTCTTAAACACCTTCCTTGTATCCTGAACGTAACTACATTCAGGTGCAAGTGCTTATCCTTACATAAATTGACATTAAATAAGGATGCTTACAGAAAATTTGCTCTATTACTTAAAGTTGCATGAAACTGAGGAGCAACATCACACACCTGCAGGTTTAAAAAAAAAAACAAAACCAAAACCCAACCAACCAAAAAAACAACACAAAACCCACACTTCCTTCACCTTCTCCATTAAAAGTTTAAGTTATTCCCCATCAGCACTGTGAATCTGAATTTTGTAGGAAAAAAAAAGCTTAACACCTACATTGCGTTTCTTTCCATTTTGCCCTGCTATGGCTTGCATATCAGAATTTCTAATACCTGTAAAAATACAAACCCATGAGGTTGTTTTTAATTAAAAACAACACTGCTGACAGAAATAGTCACTTCCTAATTAAGATGTGTTTTAGAAAGTGATTGAGCTATAAACTGTCTTTTCACATGTTAAATGGACATCCTAACTCTAATCACTTGCAATTAAATCAATCAATCAGGAAGAAAGTATTTTTGGAAGCTACCATCAGGGATACAATCAATCTAATCTCTCAGTTTCCCTGAGAAGTTGCGCTGATCCCGCAGACACAGAGGAGCAAGAACAATACAAGAACTAAACAATGCATTTGTGCAATATTTAGCTAGTTTCAAGAAGCAGCCAAAAAGTAGTCGAAAGAACAATACAACCTGTCATTAGTCTGATTTCGAAACTGTGTAGAGTTTGGTCAGCCTATGAAACACGGCAAGAATCAAATCACAAAGGAGTACACTGCTGGAAATTCCCAAAACATATTTGTTTCACCTCCCTCTGATCAACGAGATCACAGGAGCCACAGGGAGAGTCACTGCTCTCCTTCTGGCAGGAGGTAGATGGCACAGGGAACGGAGAATCTCACCTAAATTTTTTGCACAACTTCAGGATTTTTCTTTTTTAATAGAGTACAATTATTGTCCCTTCTACCAGCCACGCGTGGTAATGTCAGGAACAGAAAAAAAAAATGCTGGTCTGGTTTTACATTAGATGCAAGCCATATCAACCTTATTTAGTTTTAACTGCCTGGGCTTGGTTTGTTTGGGGTTTTTGTTTGTTTGTTTACATTAGGGAATTCACAAGATCTGTCTATTTCTGTAATGAAAAGAGATACTAAACTAATTGTACCTTGCTGCCTGTAGAAATAAACCTGTCTTTTATGACCGTAACGCATATATTCAAGGAAGAGAAATGCAGATTGAAGCGATATTGATGTTAACATCAAAGTTGTTTCCATGGTTTCTTACGACTCACAGGACACCTTCATGCATGCCGAAAATAACTATGGCATGTAGATATAAGGTAGACAGCCCTCAAACAATCACCAAGTTCATTTTTCTCCAGCATGATTTAACTCAGGCTTATAAACCAAAGACATATCCCATTGTTCCATGACTTGTATTTCACCATGTCTATAACAGAAAATTAAAATGCTTAGTATCTAAAATGAATACTACCATACCATCTTGATGTTTGAACACCACCACTGGTAAACAGAGTAAGGACATTAAGAGAAAAAGCAATCTACAAGTATTTCATGTGACAATCGCTTTCAGGCTCATATAGGAAGTAGGTTGCATTTTGCTGATATTTTAAGGGCTCCAGTAATGAAACTAACGACAATATACTTCAAAAACTTCCTCAATGCATACTCTTGGAAAAAAAGACTATTTGTCTGCTGCAGCTGTCTGACCTTTTCTGTACCGATGATGAATCCATCTGGCTGAAGTAAGACTACTATAAGTAAGAGGAAAGGCATGTTCAGGGTGCATTATGGTAATGCTATGCAGCACGCAACAGGATGCAGGAAGGCATAAGTAGAGGAGACAGAGGCAGCAGTTTTCTTGCTTCAGCAAATTTCACATTTAAGTTCTTCAGCATGAAGATAACTATCAGAAACAACAAAAGCTTACCTAACCAAACCAAAAGCTTTATGCAGTGTTTAAGAAAAAATAGTTTGTTGGAAACCTAGTCAAGAAAATATATTTTATGCATAAAGAGTAAAACATTTGTTATTCTTAGCATACAAGCAAAAAGAGAAGATGGTGTAAGATGAAGTGAGTATTGCTTTCAGGCACTGGGCAGCTCCTTCAGTGCAGTGGTGTTGATTTACATTACATCTCTGCAAAGAGTGGTTAAAAGGAGCCTTCATCTGATGCTTTCACAGAGACATGGGGGAACAAGTCCTCATGGCCACGCTTATCACGGAGGTAGGCTTTGCAGGGCCAGGGCAGAGGCTACCACAGGTGGGGAGACCAAGGACACCGTGTGTGGAGTGAGTCCATCTCATTTCAGTCCAGGCTTTCTTACCTGAGCTTGACCTAGAATGCCACCAAGCATGGCGCCCTTTCTTACACCTTATATACCTTTATTGTTCTTGAGCTACTTGTAGTGCATTTTATGGCTATGTTTTTATGTTGCAGGTATTGCTATATAATAGTATTTAATGTAGTCACAAGCAACAGGATATTCAAATTATACTTTCTAGATTATTAAAAAGGTTTAAACAAAATTTTGTATTTTGCATTTTTATTGGGTTCCTATGGAACATTAGGAGATAAAAAAAAATACTCAGTGGTACAACTATCTTTCACAAACCCAAGACACAGATTTATTTCTACCTAAGGTCCAACTACCAGAGTCAAAACAGAACATCCCTATCCTCGCTGCTTGCCCAAAGCTCCAGCAGAGCTGTTTCCCACTCCTCGGCCACCCAAATTGACAGACAGGTGCCCTAATCCAGGTCAGTTTGCTCAAATACCTCAAAGACATCCTCATAGACAAACTGATGAAATACTGACTAGATAAACAGACGGTAAGGGCGACTGAATATTGGCTTTTGAAACTTCCTTTTACTCAGCACTGGGAAGACA
This sequence comes from Stercorarius parasiticus, assembly GCA_013396915.1. Classification (NCBI taxonomy): domain Eukaryota; kingdom Metazoa; phylum Chordata; class Aves; order Charadriiformes; family Stercorariidae; genus Stercorarius; species Stercorarius parasiticus. The sequence goes on along the minus strand of VWZL01006769.1, from coordinate 83,127 downwards.
CATCTGGAGTGCGGCACCAGTGCTGGGCATCCCAGTACAAGAGAGACATGGACATACTGGAGAGGGACCAACAAGATAGGCTGTTAAGGCAATTAAAGGCTTGGAGCATCTGACACCTGAGAAGAGGCTGAGAAACCTGGGGAGATCTTATCACAGTGCATAAATACTTAACAGGGGCAAGCAAAGACAACAGAGAAAGACTCTCCTCAGCAGGGCCCAGTGACAGGGCAGGAGGCAAAAAACGCATTATAGGAAGTCCCACTTAAACACTGTAATAAAAATGATAAATTTAAAAAGTGGTTGTGTTTGTTTGCTTGTTGTTTTGTTATTTTTTTTATTTTTAACTGTTGGGGTGGTAAAATGCTCAAGCAGGTTTCCCAGAGAGGTTGCAAAGTCTCCTCCCCATCTGTGAAGAGCTCCGAAATTTGGACTAGATGATCTCCATAAATACTTTCTGACCTCAGCCACTCTCTGAAAGGTGCCATTAAGCGTGCCAAGTAGCTATGATCTAATATACTGGGACAGATAACAAGGCTCATATCCCAGAACACATCAGTACAGGGAAAGAAGAAAAGACTACTACTTTGTATATAGGCACTTGTCTTCCAAGGCACTAGCTCCAGGATATGCTTGAAACCGTTAGTCACAGCAGCTGACTGGAGTCAGAAGTGGACTTGAATGCTTAGCTATCCATTTATCATGGGTATTTTGTTTTACTTGATTAAAAAAGAAAAACCAAAACCAAAGACACCTACACTGTGAATTAGCTTCCTCCAGCTCATGGACCCATGGGTATGCGTGCATTGCTTCAAACCGAGGGCGAGGATCAAGGGAAAGATCCTGCTATTCAGCAAATGGTGGGAAGCACGAGCAGGTGGGAGATGTGAGATGTGCTAGAGCAAGCAGGGCAATTTTGGCAGGTGGTGGGCAAGCTGAGCAAGCAGGGCTTTATCACACTGCTCAGAAGAAATCCAGAGCATTTAGCTAAAGGAGCATGCAGTATTTTGAGTTAACCAAGGAAAAGGTAGGGAGAGAGATCACACACATTGACTGGAAGCACCTCACAATGGGGTGGATGGGTCTGTGCCATCCTGAGAAGGCTTCTCTAGGGTGCATTAGTCTAGAGAATAGAAAGTTGAGGAAGAATACTGGGAGACTGCAGTTAAGCCAATTTAATCAAAGCTTGGACTTCTAATTATAAGATGCTGCAGGACAGAAGCAGGGGAATATCCAAAACCCAGACAGACAAGGAGGACCTGCAACTGATGTTTCCTCTTTTTAATCCTCTAGAGGAGAAAATGATCACTCCAGCAATACCAGATCCTGGCCATATTAAGGTATCTAGGTACCAGGTTTCCTAGAACCCAAAGCCTCTTTGTCACGCAGCCTCCTCTGTCTTTTTCCTGACACTGTAAGTTTACCTTGAAAGAAAGGGGTATTTCCAAATTCTCTCGAAGACAAGCACCACCACAGTTAGCCAGCTCTCCATGTAGAAATATAGAGAGATTGAGTATCCATTATTGTTTTTATCCTCATTATAGAGCTACACCAGGAGCATTACGCATATCCACAAAGGCCCACATTGGGAGCAACATAACAGTGTCCTGCATCATTTTACGCTTTCCTAGTAACCATCCCACTGTCTTTTGCCAGATCCAGCTGGGATGGCTGAGGACAGACCTAGAAAATATGTTCCGTGCTCTCCCTTGCTGAGCTTTGGCTGTCCAGTGATGCTATTACCCTTTTAGGCACATTCGCTGCTCTGTAAAAAGAGGGTTTGAAAAATTCATCCTTAGTCTAAGGTTAGCAAGTTCGCTAGTACAATGATAACAGCACAAGAAGAAGAAACGCAAGATATTAGAATTATATGGAGAGTTACTTGCTAAGAAATCATTCATTCCTTTGATTTTAACTATCTGATGTTTATTAAAATACACAAGAATTATATATTAATTCCCAAGTTATCTATTGTTAATAGTATTAAAACAGAGGGTGCTTTATTTTTGTATTAATGGCTTTGGGTTTCATATTATTAAGAATGGCTTGTAGTAAGCATTTGATTATGCCACATTTCCTTCTTATTCATTGCTTGCATTCAAAATAAATAGCTGTTTTTTCGCTTAAGCATCTCAAAAGCCACTGAACAGTAGGTATTCGTAAGATGTTAGTACTGTTTCCAGTTTCTCTCAGCCAAGATCATAACCCAGTTATCTATAGTCATCACTCACAACTGAAGCCAACTTGGCAGCTCTTCAGGGTTTCTATTTAAAAAGGACTCTAAAATAAATGAAATGGAATGCTGGGAAAAAAACCCAACACCCTGCAATTTTAAAAGAGATAAAAACAACTTATTTACTTTTCACTGTTGAAGTGCAGTTGTAACTTTATCTTAACAGCAGTTAAAGTTATCTTATTTTCAGAGGTGAAGAAAGAGGTAGACTTCTCATCATTTTGTTACTCCTTACATTGTACAAAGCTGAAATTCATTGAGTCTCCCGAAAGACCAAAATAGGAATTACTTTGTAGAAGGAAGATCACAACAAGGGAGAAGTTCTGCATTCTTTTCAGGAGATTATTTCTGCAGGAGTATTCAAAATTTTCAAACTCTTTCAGCTTTGATATATTGAGGGAGGTAGAATTTGCTTATATTACGGCAATAGCTTTTAATACTGGGAATAATCAAAAGGTGACTATCGCATTAACGAGACCTGCCTGATGAATCAGGGCAGGCATTTGTTATCCAAACTCATTTCATAGCAATTGCCAGGAGCTGAACTGGGGCAAAAACTACTACCTGACTTTTAGACATTGTTTTAGCATTAGGACTGCTTGACCAAGAAGAGAAAGAATTTTGCTTAAGTGTTACAGGCTTTCTGGAACATACTCTGATTTCACTTGTGCTCAGTGTCATGCTGACCTTGAGAAAGCACGTAATTCATGGAAGCTCATTATTCATATGTTTACTATGTAAGAATACACTCCTGTTTCTTTTTTGTTTGGGCTCTGCACTGTTATAACTGTTTGACCCCAATGGCTGCTAATTGACAGTAGCAATTGACAGAAATTGAAGCCCCTCTAGCAGATTATTTCTTTCTGTAGACATTACAAATCATGTTTTACAGTGCAGCAGGGGGGTACATTCTGAATCTTTTCAAATACTCCATTTCCATCACCCAACTATTTCATTTTTTCCATAACGGATTTCAAACTCTGACAGTGACCTCCACAGGTTGACGTTTCAGCTCCAGAACATCCAGTTATACGGGCTGTGCCTCTAACCAGCAGATCACTGGAGCATCTCAAGAGTCAGCTCAAACCACATGCCACATCCCGGGGACCCACCTGAGAGCAACGCCTGGCCTCCAGAGCCACAAAGACGGCAGCCAAGATTACCAGTTTGTACAGATTTTCTTTGAAAATAAATATATAAATATTATTTATACATGGCATGACAGATATTATATGAGGAAGCAGTAGAATAACTTTCTTCCATGCATCTCTGGACTTATTTAAAAGACACGTCAATGTGGTACTTAGGGACATGGTTTAGTGGTGGACTTGGCAGTGTTCGGTTTATGGTTTGACTGGATGATCTTAAAGGTCTTTTCCAACCTAAACGATTCCACAATTTATCGGTTAGCCGAGGAAAGCTGTTTGACAGACCTCTGGAGCCACCTCAAACTCAGCAGGGAGTTCATCTGGCACAACACAACATTACATCACTAGTGTTACTGTAGTGCCATTCGCATTTTACTACATATCCCAAATTGCATGGATGAATACACAGGTAATCAGTGCATCAGTGAGAAGCATCAAGTCCACGGAACACCAACCAATCAGCTGGTGAATTTAGTCTGTAGTTCAGAATAAGGTAAACTACTCTGAATTGAGTTTTTATTACATCCATTACAATGCTACTTGATATTTACATAAATTCAAGACATCTGGACACAGTACGACTCCTTCCATTTATTAAAGAATAAGCATGCTTTTCTAAGAGTGTCTAAAATCCCTTTCACAAGCCTTGCAAAAGGGTTTTGGGGGCAGGGGGAGGTAACGGCAGAGATGTTTTAGTGGAAGATGACTGACATTAGCAACACTAAGGTTATGTGGCTCTCACTTTGGTCCTGGCCTATCACTAACCCATTACAGAACCCTCTACTTCCAAAACTCGTGTGCTAATTGATTTCTCTCACCCATTTCTCCACTGATTCCCTAGTCAAAAACTCCTAGAAACTGGCCAGAACTGCTGATGGAAGGGTAAAAAAAAAAACACCACATCAAATGTAAAAATACAAAAGGACACCCCAAACACCTGAAGAAAACACACCCCCAAAACCAACAAAAAACCTGAAAACAGACAAACAGACACCCTGAACCCTCCATTTCAGGACTGTACGCTTTACCACAGACTAGCAGTCTTAAGGTTTCAGCAACACATCTCTAAGGCATCTGAGCACATGTGAATTCCCTAATTTTAAAAAAAAAAACAAACAACAAACCACACAATTCATATGGAAGCTCACATAAGAGCAAAACCCCTGAGCCAATCCCTCACCAGCACTGAGTCTCCCTACGAACCGCCACTGCCAGAATAATGCAAGAGCTCCGCAGTTTCCAGCCAGATGAAAGCATACTTATTTCAGCTTTGTTTTTAGCAAGATGTTCTGCCTGTTATTTAGCAAGAAAGGATTTCCCCTACCCTTTTTACCCTATCTGACGCAGCAGCTTGAAGTGAAACAGTTGCTGTTCAGATGCGAAATAGCAACTGCAATACCCTTGTGTTGAAAAGCATTAGGCAGTTTTAACACCAAACACTACTACTGCCGTTTATATCTCTATTGTTTATTTCAAGGGCTGATGGCCAGACTTGCCATTTAATGGGGAGATAACCGAATTAGAAGAAATCTAATAGGAAATCCTTAAGTACACTGATTGATCAGCGCTACTTTACAAAAAAATAATAATCATATGAGGAAAGGACACGAGTGAAGAAGTGAACCCTAGAGCTGGAGCCAGAGCAGCCCAGGCTCATGCCCCCCTATTTTATAGATCTCTTGATGAAGGTTTCTCTGAAGTAAAGGAAGAGGATTTTGCCACAGCAGCAACTTTGCAGGGTTTGACAGTCTCCCCCCTGCCCTACAGCAAACAAGGTTCCCATCTCCCTAAAGATCTCTGGAAGCAGCTCCACATCTCAGCATCGACATTATCAGCAATTCACTTACAGACTTCCCCGGCTGAGAAAAGTAAGAAAATCAACCATATTGAGGGACTCCATCTTTTCTGGAGCCCAGGTATGCCATCCATAAGATTGCTTCCATAAATTAGATGCATCTAGCCATTTTGCTCCGTTATGTCCATGCTCTGAAGGAACAAATTTATAGAAGTTCACTGGTTCTAACCGCTGTAAATTAATTAAAAAGCTTACATATAAAATGCTACCATGCTTTCTTATATAATTAATGCAGCCAACAGAAAGATTACGTGACTTGAAAGCTAAGACGTAGAAAATATATTTTTCAAGTTTAGCCAAACAGCAACAGTGATGAATTATTTTGGTCACAGAGTTCATCTTACATTAGAAATTAAGATTTTAGTAGAAAAAAATAAAATAAAACATAGTTCACTGAAAAGCTTGTTTTCTACTGTTGCTGGCAGTTCCAGTTAAAATTAAGCTACTCAGTTGAGCATTCTCTCTCAAAAAAATCATCTCTGTACTGAATAAACTCATATGACCCGAATATGTTGCATCTGCCAGTAGGTAGTAAGTGCTAAAAGGCAATAGACTGGAATTACTGAAGGAGCTACAGAAAACAGTTATAAATGAGAAAATATCTTGAATGACATTTGAGACAAGTCTAACATGTAAACCACACAGGAAATACCCATCAATGAAGAACAGGAAAAAATGAAAGTGAATGTCAGGTCCATTTATATTCAAGATACAGCCCTTGGGACTAGATTGGGACCTCTTGAAAAAAGGACATTTTTTCTTCTCCTCTCAAGAAAAATGCATAACTACTCTCACCCACTTGAAATCATAGATCAAGATGAATTTGCATTGTTGCTTTTCACGATTGGGATATTTTTTATCAGGGAAGGAAAAGGCTTCTTTAATTAGCTTTAAGCATATATATACATTTATGTACTATAAATGAGTTTTTTCCACCATTTCAGGATGACAGTTTTTGCTTTCTAACTCCTCACCAGTTTAAAGACGCCTCTTTCCAAGTGTCATCTTGCCAAAAATAATCCATTAGGGCTGAAACATGCGATACTCGGGAGAAGCAAAAAGCAGATCTTTCCACAGCTTCTGAAAGCTTTGAAGTTGAAGCTAAAATTGAGAGTCTTTGTGCTGTAGGAGCTGACTATCTGAACTTCCGTAGTCTGGAAGTGTTCAAGGCCAGGCTGGATAGGACTTTGAGCAACCCGATCTAGTGTGAGGTGTCCCTGCCTACGGTGGGTGGGGTTGGATGATCTTTAAGGTCCCTTCCAAACCAAACCATTCTGTGATGTACCAAACCAGAGCCCAGCAATGAAGTTGCTAAATAAAGACTTACAGTCTATCAATGACTAAATCTGTCAAAGACTGTGTCTTATCATATCCACTTGTACTATTAGGAATCACTATCTGTTCATTATTATAGTGGTTTTCAAATTTCAGCAGGACCCACAAAACTATTAAAGCATATTTCCCTCCTTTCACTGGAATAGGAATATTAATGAGATCATCATCATCTGAGGCATAAATAGTGTATTGCTCCACTTGGCATGTTAAAAAAAGCAACCCACCCAAACTTCTGTTATTACAATACTTATTAGTGGGATCAGTTACAGTGTGCCTCGGAAATAGCTATTCTAGGAGAACAGCAGAGAAATTTACAGAAGAGACAAAGATATTTTAGTTTGTAGGGAAGTTGCAAAGTTAGGGGGGAAATTGCCTTTTTCTGTGTCTTTTTTTTTTTAAGGTTATTATTAAAAATAAGTACTTTGTAATTCAACAGTAGACAGCAGCCAGAGAAAGATAAGGAAGAAAAAAAAAAAAGAGGGTGGGCGTAGGAAAATTTAATCCAGGTTCCTGAGAGGAATGAGGTAACCTGGGGACTAAACGCAAGATAAACTATTTGGCACAAGTATGCAAAAGGCTGATAGATGTTAATGGAAGTAAAGCTGTTCTTCATCAGTCCAGCTAATCAGCGGAGAGCAGAAACCACAGCATCAGCATGGAGGGCTGACATCCCAGGTGAGGGAACCAAGTGCAGCTATGCAAATGCCCCTCCGTGATTTGATCTCTGCTTACAGAAGGTGACAACAAAGAGCTCTCCATTTAGAAAGCATTTCCTTGCTTAGCTTAGCAATGCTTAAACACCAACCAACGGAGGAGCTGCCATTACACAGGATGGGCTGGGTTGGGGGCTTTTCTGCTGAGAAGTACGGTTAGCTTATTCTAAACCAGCAGCTTCCCCCTGTAAGTGGCAATTCACTGCAAGTCGTCATGTCTGTGAGCTGGACCCTAACAGTCTGGACTGCAGATTAGCAGTATGTGTTACAAAATTCCTGCGATTTGTTTTTTTTTTGAGAGAGAGGGGGACAAATAATAATTCACTGAAACTTGCATTGTTTTAACTGGGGGGGGGGGGGGGGGAG
>VWZL01006769.1:0-75429 GCA_013396915.1 Stercorarius parasiticus | reverse complement strand
GGGGGAGGCACGCACAAGTCACCTCCATATAAGAGCAAAAAAGAGCTATTTAAAGCCAAGTATGTCACAACAGATCTCAGTCATAATTTTTATTAGTGTTTGCACTAAGAGACTTATTTACTCTGAGATGCTCAAGAAATAGATGCCATCTTACAGGCCTTCTCTGAAGTGGATTTTGGTCTCCAGGTGGTCCAGCCAGCAATTACTTTACACCTCTCCCCTCTTCTCTCCATTCTCAATGTAAACAGATATCCATTTAGTTTTGATACCTTCTAAATCACTTTCTTTTCAGGTCATGGCATACAGGATACCATTCTAAGCTTTGATTTAAAAGAAGCACACCCTTTAAGAAGTATTACTTATTTAGCATCATTTTCCATAGCAGTAAAATCCCTCTTCCTACTCCTTACTCAAGCAATATTAGTTAATGCTCATCAGCACTACAGTGGCACAAATTGTAAACAGAAACACAGCTTGGAAAAATCAAATCAACAAAAAGTCACGTAGAAAACATGCAGACTGTCACAATACACAGCTGTACGGACACATGCCTGGGAAATTCCATTTCTTATGGAGCTCCATATATAAATAAAGCTTTGTCAAACACTTGTGACAGGTGCTCAAGGCAAGAAGTAAACTACCCGACCTCCTTGTAGGGTAAATAATCCTGTTCTGTCTCAGTAATATAAATCTCAATAGGTAAGATAGTTTTACATACCAAGTCATGTTCAGAGAGGCACATCCAGTTGCGGGAAGGTGGCATCTAATAGTTTTACTAAAAACACACACATGAAAACACAACTCAGGTGGCAAGGATGAATGCAAACATAGAAATGGAATTTGAGTTTTGTTTAAAAAAAAGGTTATCTTAGGGTTTCTTCAACCTGTAACCATGCACCCATGTGCAACTGCACAGTACAGTCACCTCAACCACCTTTAGGTTACCCACAGCAAAGGCAGCATGCTAGCATCTGCATTGCAACACAGAACTCCACTGACCCCCCAGAGGTGACTTGCTTTGCTGACGTGCTCCCTTCGCAGGCTCTGCCCCCAACATGTTCAGACACCAAGGCTGAACAGCAAAGTCACCTCCCCAACACCCGGTAACACTCTCGCAGTAGGCAATAGTGGCAAAGACAACGCAACACTTGAAGGAAGGACCGCAGAGTATGTGGGTATCACCACAAGGCAGCCTCCAGAGCAAGAGCACAGCAGCTGCAGGACTCTGTGCTCTTCTTCCACAGGAAAAAAAAGCTAGTAATTTGAACGGGTCAGTTCCCTGGAGAAAGGTGGGTAAGTTACCACCCACGTCTCTAGTACACAGCTTGTAACACAGTCGGCTTTTGAAGCTCTCTTTTTATAGTTTCACAGAGCCAGAACTACATTTCATCTCTGAATAGAGATTCAAGTCAGAATTTATTTTTAGAAAAATACAGAAAGCCATTACTACTACTGACACCTAAATGAAAGGGTAGAAGTAACCTGTACTGTTTGGCATACAACTACGCTCCATTATGTTCAGAGATGCTGTAATTTCAGTTGAAGCAATGTCCCGGAATTTCTCGTTTCATTTCTGGGTTCAGTAGTGATTGACCATGTATTTTTAATCCCAGGCTCATTTTTTGATTTCTGACTAGGGATTTTTCACAGTGAGATAATATTAACTTGGAGGCATTTTTTTATTTTTTTTTTTTAAAACATGTTTACTTTCAGTATATTTTACTAGAAATGCACAACTGTCCTTCTGGGGGGTTTTTTTAGGCTTACTGGATTTAGCCTGAAGTGACAGAGCTCAAAACAACACATCTACTGCTTTCCCCAGGGATGAGAGGATCCCACACAAAACTGAGTTTAAAAAAAATGAGCAGGTTTTGAATTTGTGCGTGTGTTTTTGTAACTGAAACTCGCTTGACTGTATCCGTGATGTCCATTCATAGCTGCCCTCTTTCAAAGCTTGAATCAAGTTTGATGCCCGAAAAGAATGATTTCTAAGAGGAAACGTCTGCTGCTTTTCAGAAATCTGATGTTTACTTCCAATTTCTAAATCTCAACCCTTAACGAGTGATAATGAGTGCTGGAGAAGGCACAAGGAGAATTTTTGATGCAAGATCAGAGGCAACTCAGAAACTCAAGGACACTTGATAAGTCAGAATTTACCTAATAAACGACCTGCATTTTTGATGTATTTTGATTATGTTATACTTCGCTTTAGTTTGGACTTTCATGACAGTTGAAAGCAAAGTTATCTTTATCACAGAAATATTTAAAATGAAATTGGTTTGAAAAACAACTATATATGATATTAAATTGTAAATCATTCTAAAGTTTCCCAAGAACAAAAGGTCAGATGCATAGCTTATGTAAATTAGTGTTGCCTTTTTAATGTTAATGGAGTTGTACTAGTTTCAACTGAGGATTTGGTCTATAGTGCCCTAAACTTCACATTTAAAAACACTTTCTTGTAAGATTTGCCTTTCTCTAATCCAGATCTGTCACATAAATTTAGTGAGGAAACCACAGACATCAAAACAAGAGCAAAGAAAGCAGAGCTGTGTCAAACATAAGTCCAAAAGAAAATTTCTCCTTTAAACCTGTCTCACCATCCTCCCTCATTTGTTCTTTCTTAATTTTCACCATTTCTAGCAATCCTACTTCTCCATACCCTCTCCAAAAGTGAATGCAAGACTCAACTGTTAACTTTGCACCGTTTCTCCATCACAGTTTACAGGACTTTTTTTTTTTTAAAAAAAGAAAGTTCCACCTGGAGTCCAGTCACATTGTGAGTCATGCCAAAGCTGTCTGGAAACTTGACATTAGATGAGATATAGACATCAGATAATTTATTAAAGTGCCATAGACATACAGACCTGCTTTAAAAGAATTTCTATGATCAAGAGAGCTGCTGAATGAAGAGCAGCTGTAGACAAGTTCTGATTTATTTCATATCTGATCTAGTACAGGACATGCTAATCGGGAGATAAATCTGTTGAAAGACTTGCTGAAAAGCTGCATATCTAGAAGGTGTACACACACACGCACAGTTTGACCTAGCATACTTAAACAGGCTTGCATGTTTCCATAACTGTATAAAGTATGCAAACATCTCAACAGTAGCCCAATTTCAGTACTATTGTCTCAGAGAGATTCAGTGACAATAGCTAAATGAAGACTCAAAATTGTATGTCATTAAATTATAGGAAACAGAAACAAAGGGAATAGAAGAAGTAACGGAAGGGGAAAAAAAAAGACCAGCCACCAAACAAAAACACACACAAATCTAAGCCATTGACTGTGTTTTCTTATCCAAGATTTTGAACAAATGTAGTTGATGATCTTTTGAAGCAGTGCTTTGCTATATTTCATAAAAAAAAAAAGACTTCCCAAAGCCTAGCTCATATGTACTACCCCTACTCCTAGTACAAAAGACAAAGTTCTTCAAAAGAAGAGGAGAGTATTTATGATGACTTTTTGTCATCTGAGTCTCACTTTTCCTATACTCAGCAGACACATAGATTTTGCAAATATAAAGAGAGGTATAAAGAGAGGAAGAGGAGAAAGGAAGAAAAAGCAAACAGTAAGAGGTTTTAATTGACAGAATTAAGCTCAAGTGTGCTGCCCAAACCTGAACATACTGTTCTGTAAAAGGGCTTGCCAGTGCTGAACAGAAAAGAAGGATTACTTGAGAGATGGATGGCATCCTGTTCACCGCTTCCAGTCAGAGGTTTACATTTTACAGAGACATATATCAAGGAAACTCTTACGCTCAGCCTGTGGCCCACTGTTCTTTCCTGCAGATCTTCTACCTCGCTACTTATTCAGACTTGCATTTGTGCAGTAGAAACTCAGCTGGAACTACCTTATACTTAAATTGTTCTCAGTTCACATAATATTCCTTTTGGGGCACTTGAGCTATTCCTCTCTGCACCTGCCATTCTTTCTACAAGAGCAGTATCTTGTAATTTTGGTAAGTTTAGTGATTTTTTTTTTTCTGTTCTACAAGTTATTAACAAAAAATATTGAACAGAACTGAATTTAGGAAAGACCCATGAAAATCGCACCCCATGTATCTTTGAATTTGACAGATAAATACTCTCAGACTGTGCTTTTCCTAATTAGTTTCGAACTCACCTAGCCATAGTTTCCCTAATTTGCTTATGAGAGTATCACGCAAGTACTCTAAACTTTACAGCTTCTCTTTGGTCTGCAGAGCTCATTACCCAAGCACAGAAGGAAATTAGATTGATTTGGCATAATTTAATCTCAGCAACTCCAAATTTACTTCTTGGTGCTTAAACTCTTCCAGCATTTCCCCAGAAATTGAAGGTGACCGCACTGCAGCTTCAAGATCTCTGCTCAAATACACAAAGTACTTATTTCATAGAGAAAGCACAAAGCACACAAGCACGGACAACTCTTCACTTCTTTCCCTTCTATTCCACTTGCTAAGGATTTTTTTTTTGTAGCTAATCACAGTGGGGTTATATCATCACCATAGAAGGATCCTCATTGTAACTATTTACATTAAAAACACACCCACACGATATACCCAATGCTACTTTCAGGACTGTTGATCAAGCCGCACAACAATTCTTTAGAAATCCTAAAAATGGACCAACCCACAACCCCACAGGACCACCACACAACTGGATCATATTCTTTATCAAGATTACAATAGTATTGCAAATAACATCTTGTACTGTCTGAAAAAGTCATCACTTCCTCCCTCAAGGCAAAAAAAACATTGCTACTCCCTTAATTCAAAGAGGATTAGACCTAAAAAAAACCAAACAACCCCAGCATCATGATATTTTCTAAGGTACAATGCACTGGATGATAAATGTCAGTCTTCAGGGTGAAAACTCATGATTCCAGCACAAGGTGGCATGTATTAGTTCCCCTCTTCCACCAAGTCTCTAATCTGAGTTTACTCAAACTTGATTAATTGTTTAAGAATACTTTCAATTCAGTGGTCTATATATTTGTGTTATACACACAACATACAGAATTCCAGCTAAAATAGAACAGTGTGACATTTCTCCTCCTTTAAAACTTTGCAAAAATAAAGCTTTAAGAACTTAAAAATAACACAACATACAAACTGGCTCCAAGTGAATAATTTAAGGCAAAGGGTAAATTAAAGTTTGAATAGCAGAAATAGGCTAGAAAGGGGAGGGGAGGAGGAGAGGAAACAAGCGTTTTATTTTCTTCATGCCTGGATAAGCAATTTGGCCATGAAACTGAAGTCATCCATCATCCGTATTACCAACACCACCAGTGCTCAGGGCAGCTGTTCTTCAGGTCAATCGTTTGAGAATCTCTAAAAAAGAGGCAGTTTGGGTGAAGAAGTGACCCAAATAATTTTGACATTAACAGATACTCTGCTTCTAGAAGATGTCAGGGTTGTAGGATTCTGATCTTTTCCTCCCCATTAGTACCAGTTTTAGTGCTGGGAGGAGCACAGCTGGCAGTGTACCTGCTAATCCACTTGATACAACACTGATCTTGAGGACTGCCATTGGTGATACACAGCCATATTCTCTTCTGAAAACTCAACAGTAAGGATTGTCCCAGTTCCTATATCACTGTTATCATATCGCTGTTCACATACAAGTGACAGAGCACGTCTGCGTCTTAAAAGCTATCATTAGCACCTACAAATGTAATAACCTTTAATAGTTTCAGAGATCTGGGCTTTGAGACTACAAAGTAGCTTATGTATTTACAGGAAAGTAAAGGTCAGACATTTCTTATTGCAAGCGTGAAATCTATTTGTTTAAAATAACTGAAATTATTAAATACAAGAGATCTGTACATCTGGAACTCCTATTGACAGGTTCCTCTGAAGAAAAAGAAACCCCAATCACTGTGCTCTCAGAGATCAAAATGCTATTTAATTCAGACTTGACTTTTTTCACATGCTACAAACTGTCAAAAGGTAATACGAATACATTTTTTACATGTTGAGAATTTAAAAAGACTGAGCAAATGATGAATTTATATGACTGTGTTTATTAAAGAGAGACAAATGATCACTTACTCTTCAGAAAATTCCTCAATAATTATGCAGGTGTTTTAGGCACATGGACAACTAGAATTTCAGTTATCTAATTCAAGATAGAAAAAAAAAGTACTGTTTCTTTCTTCACTTGTTTTGTGCCTCCTAGCTAATAACTAAATATATTCACTTTTTTCATTATGTTTTTTGAAGATTAAAGACATGCCTGACTTTGTACTGGATCTGCCTGGACAGTTGACAGCCCATTAAACTAAAGTAGTACAAGCCATACGTTCTAAGGTCCTGATTTCCAAAGCACACCAAAATGACTTACTATATATGTACAAGAATACTCCTGAGACACTTAGAAATTCCAATGTATGATTTCCTCGAGAAATAGATCGGCTTCTGCTTTTGTAGCAAACTGGTCAAGCATCAATTAAAATACCCTCACGGCCAGCAACCTTACAGAAGAAGTGTGTCCATCATTAACACTGACTACTATCGCAAAAATTAGTATTAAAAGCTTTCAAATATAGTGTTCCCTTCTTTTAATCCAAGAACACTCCAAAGTATATCTCTGGTGTGAGCTAGATACTGCCAATGAACTGATTTCTGGTTTTAACTGATAATTAAAAAAACCAAAACAGCAAAACACACACACGAACTTGATGCACACTGCATCCTGGCTTTCCCTCCTACCATTGTGGCCACACTAGAAAAGGAAATAGAAGTATTGTATTGGTTTTTTACAGTAATTCTAAAGTTTGCTTAGTTGTGATGCTCTCTTTTCAGGAGCTTCCTGTAGCAATACATACAAAACAGTGAGCTCTACAACCTTGGATTCATTTGCAGTGGGGCCCTGCTTAATATTTTTTTCCCCTCTCCAATTCTAGTCAAAGAACAAAAAGGAAGACTTTAAACTTCAAAGAGATCTTTCATAAATATATCTCTGGCAATGTTTTTTCTGGGAATACAGCTGAAGCTTTGAGGTAGATGTTTACAAGGCCCCTCAAGTTTAGGGCACAGATGCAATGTAAAGAACTACAATAGCATGCAAAATATTTCTGGTTGTGTACCTGACAAAACACATTAAAACACATAAAAGAACACATTTTGAACCACACAAGTAATCGGTTAAGCAGCTAAGCGAATGCATCCCTTTTGTAACGGGGCAAGGACAAAGTTCAGTCTAGTTCCCCAGCAAATGCCCTCAGTCATTAACCCAGATCATTCTCAGCTGGACTTTTTTACCTTGAGTTAGCTTTTCCCCCCCCTTAAATAAAACTATTACTTCATTTCTGAAAGAGTACTGTCTAATCCATGTATTTTCGTGGGAGGATATCATCCATATGGCAAGACTACAATAACAGACATTCACTGAATCTATGTTGCATCTTTTCAGGTAAGTAGTATTCCACAGAATTTTGGGAGAGTATATTTCAGACTGTGTTCAAACCTAATTCCAGGCTACATCCTCCTGTGTGTCCAATCTGGAATTCAGAGGTCTCTATACCAAGCTGGCTAAGCTGAGTGGAAGGGAGTCTACTTTTACAAAAGGTCACTAGACATTGAACAAGTTCCCATATTATCTGCTGTTCCACTTACTGCTACTCCATAATTAAACACCCACAAGATCTAGTTTCATATACTGTAGGGATGGATATACATCAGACAATGTATTCATAAACTAAGAGAGTATACATATGCACATAGTATAAGCATTTTATGAAAGGAGAAGAAAAAAAAACCAAACAAAAAACCCACAACCATCCACAAGTACACATACTTTTAGAGGACACCAAAAAATCCCAACCTAAACATCCCCAAAATCTGGTAAAAGACAGAAAAGTAAGCAGTATCAAATCATTACCAAATTACACATCAATTTCCATTTCATTATACTAATCTTTGTTGCTATTATGTTTGTATTCTAGGTCACAAAGTAAACTTGCAATTCTTGTTTGAGCTCTTCCTTATCTTCCAGTGTATTTAGCTTTTAAGCAGCATGACAACTGACCGCAATTTCACTACAAAGTCCATGTTTTCACTCCTGCTCCATTTCCCTAGTTTTCAGTAATCAAGTATAAATGCTGACTGAGAGCATTACATCTGGTACTCAAAAGTTCTATTATTTTTTCTAGGACTTCCATCAAGATCTTCTCCAATGCCCCTTTAGTTCAGGCCAGGCAACTCTCTCCCACAAACATAGTCTGCTTTCTTTATTCCTACACATCAAGCTTAACATTCGGCAGCATTTAAACAGCTTCTCAAATAAGCTCATCTAAGAGATCCCATCCAATTCATTTAGAGTACCATTGCACTACCTCACCTCAGCTCTCTTTGCAAGTGCTCACAGCAATTATTTGACTCCATGAAAATACTGAATAGCATCAGGTCAGGAAGAGGCCACCACTACAGTACACTGGCAACACCCACAGTCACATAAAAACAGTTCCTCATCGTGACTTCTTGCACTAGAAGTCACATCTGATCAAATTCATGGAGCTGCTACAGCAAGTCCCACCTCAGCCACACTAAGGATCTCCTTTGCTCCTCTTAGGAGCCACAATGACAAAGTATCTTGCATAACTCAAATGAAATATCAGTTCAAAGCTGAGTCAAAACACACGTCCACCAAACTTACCTGAAGTCTTCTGCTCAGTCACATCCCCACACGTAGCAACAAAGGCTGCTTTCTCACCAATGCCACCAGCCCCCTGCGCCAGTTTCCTTTTAACAATCCTATCGCCTTGGGATCTCGAGAGGATTCCTAATCAGAACAAAATGTCTCAGGGTCTCCATCATAAATCAGCTACATTTACTTTTTCATTTTCCCACTTTAGATAGAGCCTGCTAAAAAAACCCCAAACTACCCCACACCATAAAATCCCTTATCTTACTGCCTCCTTCCTCTTCAGCAATATTCTTTCTGCCTCTCTTTCCTCTGGCAAAAAAACCCTCCCAAACTGCCAGGTGCTCCTTATCATCATTCAATGAACCACAACTGAAAACCCCCATCCCCTGCAAGCAGGTGTAGGTAAACAGAAATCTAAATTGCAGCTGAAAGTGTTTTATGATAACTAAAAGGACTATGCATAGGATTGGTGGGCTTGTTTTCCTAAGTAAGGTGTGTTTTGAATAAATTCATGTACCATATTACACTAGCCAATGCAGTTATTATTTTCAATAAAATTGTGATTTAAAAAAAAAAACCAACCAAACCCAATAAAACTTCTTTGCCACTACCAATTTCCCATAAAATTAGCTGGATGAACATGAGTTCCACTGCTTATTTTTATGCCTTCATACCTTGTAGCCCATTAGCAGCAATTGTATAAGCACCAAGACCAAGTTACTACAACTCTCAAAGTCACACCAGTAATCTTTTTCAGAAACTTTCACGTTATCACAGATTTATAGCACTCTGATGAAACCTCCCTTTACACCCCCAGCCCCTACCCCCGTCATTTGGCCCACCCAGGTGGGCAATTGCTCTGCAGTTACCTGCATCCCTCCATTGCACCTCCACAAAATGGTTCCTAAGCAATCAGGAGGAAAACCCAACCTCATTAATTTTGCTGTTCATCAGTAATCTCCTTCATTTATGTTCCGCCTTCTGGTTTGTACAACTTGTTATTACCACATTCTGGGATTTGCTTAATTAAACACTATTTACTTTCTTGAATGCAAGTATACAGGGCTTGGGGGTACCTGATAAAATATTCTTATGCATTTGATATACATAGAGCATTCTTACCCAATTATTACATATTCTTACACGCGACAATACATGATTTATTTTCAATCTCAGCTTTTTGTTCAGGGTTGTATTCAGCTCTTTAAAATTAACACTTTTACGACACTTAATTCACTAGGTATGGCTTGTGGTTTGATTAAATATATGTGTAGGTTCATATATGATAAAAGGACAGGAAAATTTTAATCAAATAAGCGTTGCTCAAATTCGTCATAAATATTTTTGTTTCCGTAAAACTACCATGGGAAAATGTTTATTTCATTTTTTATTCCTTCTCTGGTTTATTTATTGGAAAAGTCAAAGAAGGTCAATAAAATGAAAAAAACATGCTTCCATAAACATTTTGTTAAAAAGGGATTGCTCTCGTGTTACATCTCTTTTGGGGAAGAAGTTGGGAAGGAGACGAAGGAGGCAATGCGAGAGCTCTTCAGTAGCTCTTTTCGTTTTTCATTCTAGCTTCTTTCTGCGCAAGTGTGAAGGTCTTTGAATGGAACTGACACCCTTAGCTTTATTCAGAAAAGGAAGAAAATGGTAATGAAACTCAAATAATTTGAAACAGCGTTTTTAAAACAGGGTCATGCAGCTGTATGATGTGCCTGTTAAATAGTACATGATTACATCGCTATTCTTTTACAAAAAAACCCACAAAACGAAACTGAACAAGCGAGCAAATGGACATCAGAAAATAAAATCAGGAGTAAAGAAGTGTCTTTTCATGTAATTTAATCTGAACTCTTACTCTTTGCTCTTCTTTGGAAAGGACCTTTATCAGCATTAGAAAAATCAAGGTAGCCAGGCTGTTGATAAAGGAATAAAATAAGCATAATTTCTTGGATAAAAGAATACAATTACATAGGATATACCACAAGACATGAGTAGGCTATTTCATTACATAACACATCTTTTTATAGTATTTTTTAAATTCACTAATTTGGAATGAAGTAGTTAAGCTTCAACAGCTACTAAAGTATTCTTTAGGTAATCTTGGATGATACCTTAGGTTATAGGTATATAAATAAATATAGGTATATAAATATTAGGTTCCTTTTCACTGCATCTTTAAACACTTCCCATAACCAGGCCCTGTGCTAAGCAGTAGGACAATAATAAATTCGTATCACTTTGGCAAATAAGTGGAAAAGAAGTGTTTGGCTGGGGAATTCCTGAATCCCACCTATTGCTCTTTTACTCCAACACTAAAACGGGGTCATGAAATTCTCTAGTTTCTTAATGTCCAGTTCTATACTTTAAATGTGTTATTTCTTATCAAACTCAGTCCTCATGCTCAAATTTGCTCTGAAGAAGCAGAAATTGCATTTAGAAAACAGGATTTCCTTTCCTTCCTTTCTGTTCTTGGCGCTATCTCCATTCAACACATAACATCATTTCCACACAATGCAGTAGGTAATACTGTAAAATCGAATGCAATAAAAGCTACCCAGCACACACATATTCAAGGAAGAAGTCTATCATTACAAAAATACTGCTCGTTTTTCATTGGGTGCAGTTCAAATTCAAACTATTCACCCAACTTGAGTAATCCCTCCCAGATCCCAGCTCCAGAGGTGGCTCCTTACTTCTGAGCATCGCACAAGCACATCATTTACCTGCTGACCATGGTCAAGTAGCATTTTAGCATAAAATATACTACTTTGGCTGAAGAGGAAGGTTTCTGTTTTACCAGTAAGAATCTCTGTGTCAATGTAGTACACTAGGAAGGCTTACATGGACAAAATGCCCTGCCAGAGCACGGCACGTCTTCTGACCCGGCCAGAATACTTTACAAAAGGCACCCAAGAAACATTCTTTGGAGGAACGGTTTGTTATTTAAAAAAGCTATATCATCTATAAGGAAAATAAACAGAAAAGTATAGGGTATTTTCCAATGCCTGAAACCGTCAGAGCCTTTAAGAGTTGGCTGGTTGGTTTGGATTTGGAGTAGGATGAACGGGTGATGTCTGGATACGTGGATTTTTATTTGTTTTTAAATACCTGAAAAGAGATTGTTTATGGTGTCACATCTATATTGTCAGCTCTGTCCCTTTGCATAATTTACCAGCGCAGTCACTGTACTACTAAAATTATTTTAGAAAAGCATTGTGATAACATGCAAAAACTCCTTCCCTGTGCTAATGTCCACTTACTTATTGCATTAGGGTCAGTGTATAAAGGTATAAGAAAGAGAGTATCACTTCAGGCAGAAAAAAAATATATTTTTTTTCCCTTTTTGTCTGAATTTTGACAGTTTCGCATTCTGGGGGGGGGATTGAAGAGGTTTACACATGGAGGGGTTTACATAATTTCACAAAAATTCAGAAATTGTATCAGCTGGCTATAATCTTCATCCTTCGATTAACAAAGCAGCAAAGCGTAATTCAGCTGAAGAGGTGGGATTTACTAACACAAGCAAAGGGAATGAAAGAGGAGCACAGGAGTGAAACCGTAGTGTAGTTCCAGGGACCAAACAATTAGGAGGAGAAAATTTGCAAAGAAAAGGAATCACAAGCTTTGTGTGCTAGAAACCTCTGTAATTAAATCGAATAGTGTCTCTGGTGTTGCTTTTGTACTGCAGAAAAAAGTTTCTAGTAACCAACCAGAAGAGCAGTAACAAATTTATCACATAATGAACTTCGTTATGTCGTGAGGGATAGAGGAAAATGAACAATGATTGAGCACCAACCTAATGCAGTATATTTGTCACTCTGCATGAATTAAAAAGCTAGAGGGACACTGTATAGTATTTGCTGTCTGTGTTTTGATTCATGGTGTCGTTGCCTGTCTTAGAACTATTAGTGATAATGTCTGTTGAACTTTTGAATTTGGAAGAGCTAGTTAAGGTATTTTCAACTGGAAGCATCTTTAAAGTAAATTTGTGGAAGGTTCAGTATGTTCAGCATAACCTTGGGCCACTAAGACTGAATACTTCGATCAGCATCACATAACAGCAACAATCTTAACATTATTTATGTATACAGCTAGATTTTTATTTTCATAGCTAAAGTCAATGCCTGCAATGTCACCGGTGATAATGTATTACCATTTTTTATCTATGGAAATTGGAGGAAAATCACAGAGACTTAATAGGAAATATTATGGTAATCCCCATATATCAGTTAAGATAACTGTATTTCAGCAGGGCATAAATTGCCACGGGCTGCTTCTATATTCAGACAGCTCTGAGACTTAAAAGCAAATACAGATATGTGTTTCCCTCTTCCTGGAGTTCATCAACACAGCATAATTGTTGATTCAACCAGTGAAGGAGAAGAGACATACGCGGGTCGTAGGGAGTTCAGAATGACTGAACGACACCACTAAGTATCATAAGTAATATTGCCCAAATTGTGCGATAATGGTGACTGTCAGGTATTACTCCATTGGTCATGCAGAAAAATCTCAGGGGGAAAAGCTAACTGAGGATTATAATCTCATATGGACAAAGATTTGGTGGGGGTAGTTGGTCTTCACTATTCACCTAATTAAAACAAAAAGTGAAAAATCTATCTACACCCTGAGGCATTATTTCATATCAATAATAAAACACCCGCTTCTTAGACCACCTCAGCAATATACATACATATGAAATACATTATGATATGTATATTCACTGCTTCAACCATGATGACAACAGGGTTGGAAATACTTTATTTGAATGAGCAAGAATGGCAGAGGAGGAAGGCTTTTCCATCAGCCTGGAAAAAAAGATGGCAAAAGCCCAAGGAAGCAACAAATGATGTGTAGCCCAAAATGCCCAGCAGGTACTTTGGAGCCAAGGTAGGGGAAGCTGCAGTGGCTGGAGGGTGCCTGTGCCATGGGTGCACAGGTCCTAGCACCATATTCGAGAGGAGTGCTGGGTGCGAGGGCAGCTGTGCAGCCTTACCAGGCTGCCGTAATCTTCCTTGTAATTTTATGCCTCTTGTGCATTCTCCCCATCTTCATGACAAATCCTCGTATTTTGTACGCACCCATCTGAAGGAAGGAGCTGATCATCCCTATGCTGGGACTCAGCTGAGCAGAGTGGACGTGGGATGGGGCAGGAGATAGAGGTTGCCATGGAAACCCATCACTCTGCTTCTAGTCTCTGTCTAAGCTTTGATACCAGATTGAAGCAGCCTGGTCTAACTTTTATCAACCGGCAACGACTGGAAGTGTTCATCCACAGTATTCTCACTCTTTATCCTTTTGAATATTTGCTTTGCTTTTCTAGAAACTG
Organism: Stercorarius parasiticus; assembly: GCA_013396915.1. NCBI lineage: Eukaryota > Metazoa > Chordata > Aves > Charadriiformes > Stercorariidae > Stercorarius > Stercorarius parasiticus. The sequence goes on along the minus strand of VWZL01006769.1, from coordinate 61,461 downwards.
TAAAAGCTTTCACTCATATTGGAAAAACAAAGTAATACACAAAACTCCAATTTTAAGTCTAAAGCTTTGTAAGACCCGAGCCTGTTATGAAAGCAAATTGTAGGATTATTTTTTTTTGTTGGTTTGGGGTTTTTTTGCTAAGTAGCAAGCTGATATGCAAGGGAGTCAAAAAGACTTCAGGGTATTTTCTTTATCAGCCATTGCTTGCTTCATTTGATAACACAGCCTAACCAGTGTAACACATAAGGAAAGAATCAGAGGTCTCAGAGTTGTTCCACACTAATCTCCCTTTTGTTAATGTTTCAGGAGCAGCTTTAGTTCATATGAGGCCCCTGTTGAAAGCCAGCTTAGATAGCTCACAGAAGAAAAAATGAGAGAGAAGAGGAAGAGGGGTCAAAGCCTACTGTGAAAGCCGTCACAAAACATGCTATTTTCTTTTGCTAAATATCGTAACATTGACATAAGGAATGTATCCTTGAAATATGAATGATGTTTTACAACTGTATGTATTAATACATGTAACCTTGTTAGACTATATATGACATGTATTATATATGAATAAATCTAGAAAAATAGTAAACTTATTATAAAGACAAAATGTTTTGATTACCTATTTCAAAAGTAATTTACAACCAACTTCCTTGAAACACAGGGGATTTTGCATTTGTTTCTGTGAGTTCACTCCTGAGCATCTTCTGCTCTTCTCTCACTGCCCGGCTTTTGTTCCTTCACCTTTTCTTTTTGGTGGGCTTGAAAAGAGCCATTTGTTTAGTGTGGTTCATATCTCAAGTACTGTCAAGCATAAGTGAATTGGCTGATCTCACAGGTTTCAGTTTTACAGCCGTAATGTTTACGTCATTTGTTGACTCCCTATGTTTGTGCCCAAATAGCAATCTGAGATGTCTTATACACAGCTGACAAGAGATGGTGGACTGCGCAGAAAAGAGATGACGGCAGTAGTAGCAAACTGAATTACACAGAGAAGAAGAAATAATAGTTTATTCCAAAATTTTTGCCTTAAGTCAGACCATCTACAAATGATATGCGGTGCTGAATTAACTTGTTTCTTCTTCCAGGCAATCACTGTAATACCTGAGACAGTAACGCAGGCAAAAGGAGAACTGGTCTGTCTGTCTTCTTTACAAAGCAAACTCAATGGAGATGATTTGCAAGCCCCTGTTTATTCTGAAGTTTGTGCATCGTCTAAGAGGTGACAATGAGGTTCAAGTAAGAACATACAATACTTTTTAACATCATTCATAAAAGTTAAAATAAGAAAAAAAAATTTTATATACCAGTGTGAAGCCACCGATAACACATGCTTTAAGGCAGCTCCGTGTATTTTTATGTGTCACTTCCATTATTTCCATTCTCAAGAAGTATACCACTCTTTGAGGCAGAGCGGTATACTTTCTTTTCCAGAAATGCCGCTAAGTTAACAAGTCACCTCTCTAGTTCGGATTGCCCCAGATACAGCGTGGATTGACAGCTCTGGCCCGATAACAGAATTTCAGAGTGTTCTGCAAAGGCTGTAGTGACTGTCCGTGCGTGGGAAATGCTGCCACCGCCGACGCTTCGCTGCTGGCGGTCCCCACACCTTATTCCACGAGCAACTGGTAGTCGGGAAAGCACTTGCAGCTGGTAGGAGGAGAGCTGGTGGCACAAGTGGCACCCGCTCTTTGCCTGATTTCCAGCTGAGCGAAGCGGAACAGATGGCTGGGAAGGGAGGCAGGGTGAAGAGCAAACATCCACGGACTAATGAACAATCTCCTCGGACTAAATATCCACATTTATGCAGCAGATCGGGATTCCAGCTCCATATTGGTCTTCTAGATACAACTGCAATAATAAACAGAATTTTAAAATAGACGAAATACAATTCACAACAAATCAGAAAAAAATAAAATCAGCCATTTCCTTTCTATTTCCACATAAGCAATGGTTTTAATTAGAAGAGGATTATTCTGTGATTGAAAATGGGTGGGAGAATGCAAGAGACGGGGGTTCACGTGAATGTGAATAGGAGAAGTGCCGCCTGCCTGCTAAGTTTACCATCCCATGCCTTCTACTGTGCAAGTAATACACAACAGATGACTGGAGTACCACTCCACAGGTCTTCCTTTCAAAGGGATATTCTCCTTTGTGAGCTGACCCCTAACTAAATCTGCCTAATTTAGCTGCAGCTATCGTTTTTTTCTGCATGTTGTATTTCTCCGAGCTTTAAGCTGGAGTGTGTGATTTTTCCACATTTGTATCCCAACCCCCAGCTCCCCACTACCTCCACTCAGCAGGTTTGCTCGTCAACGATAAATTTTCCAGAATTTTCCATCAGGTATTATTTTACAGAGTCCACAAAATATTTACTTTCTCCGTTTCTTTTGTCATAACGAGCTTTTTCTCTATGAAAAAAAGAAGTCGCACTGACCTGCACGAGGTGGCAGTTTCTCTGTCCACCCGCAGGGCTGCGCAGGTCTCACACCGTCGTCCTTTTGGCTATGTGGGAGCTGAAGAGCACTGGTGTTACAGTGTGCAGATACTACTTTGGCTTGAAAAGAGGTACAGCTGCATTCAGGCAGCATACACCTATGCCAAGCTATCTTTCACAAACTAGAAGCACAATATTCTTGCAGGAACTTCAATCCACCGTATGCGGTCAGGTCTCAAGTATACTTGTTCAACTTGACACCGCTGTTACTACTGACTCTTCTTGGGGTCCATCAAATGTATACAGTCTTTAATTGCTATATATGGGGTAAGGAGTGTCTGTCAGTGAGCCTGTATAAAAGTGATCTCAGGGTTCTTTGAATATTTATTATCAGCAGGTCAAAAAGTGGTATCAATATATAGAAGGTGGAAAAAGTAACGCCTTAGTCCCACATCCTGAGCTGGAGAAGTCACCCATGCAACATTCAGCATCATTTCCTGGAGAATTTTGCAAAACGTAGGTCCGTTCTGTGGACGGGGAATCAAAGAAGAGAGATCGGACACAATTTGGCTTTTTTTGTGGGAAATATCACCCCAGCAACGATCGTAGCTAATGACAGCCAGCCCTTGGGGTCAGCACTGGGGTGATTCTGCGGTCTTTACCAACATTCACTTGTGAACGGTCTCCCCTCTTTTTAAGACCCCCACGTACTGGATGGGAGGAAGATGGAGAAGGGTAAAGGCAAAACACACATTTGACCTGGGATGCTTGTTTCTGGAGAGATTTCTCTTCGTAAAAAAAATTTGCAGCAGCAGCAGTGCATTTGGGAGCAGGGAGCTGCAACAGTGGTACAGGAGCGTAAGCACGGTCTGTGCTTTCTAGACATAGTTACATAATTCCATTATATGTCCAGTCTCCAGACTTTTATCTAATGTTAGGATAAACATGACTTCTCATGCTTATTAGATAAAAAACATCAAACTGCACCGAAATCTAAAAAGTTTCATATTTTCTTTTTTTTTTCTTCCTTAAGGTATGCTGAAAAAAAAAAGGCACACAAACCTGAGATTTTAATCTCCAAGTGGTTACCCAGATAACTAATAAATCTAACCTTTCCAAGCAGACGTATGAAGTTAAGGGGACTAATTGATCATGTTGGCACAAAGGTGTTGTTCATTCTGCAAAGGCCAAGTTAATCCACATTGATGTGATTCAAATTAACCTTAATCAGCTACTAGGCTGACTGTGATTTCATTACTGGATATGCTACAATTAGACATCTCCTGTCTTTAAATGCCCCTCAGCTTTATTGCAGTGATTTTTTTTTTTTAATAATAAACACCCATTTACACATCAGATGCTATTAGTGTAATTGGCTTTAAGATTGACTTTTTTTGTGTAGTCACTTTTTGGTTCTGTTTATTCTGAAAAGGTCAAGTAATACAGATTGATGTGATCTAAATTAACCTCAAACAGTTACTTCTCTTCTCAGAATGATATGCTGTCATGGTGGGGAAGGATCAGACAGTTGCCTTCTCTTCCCCTTTTTTTTTTTTCCCCTGCCAGATGCATAAATCATATGTAGTTCATTCCTGGTGGCAGGTGCAAAACACTTACAACCCTATAAATTATCTTCATCATAGAATTCAAAACCAGTTGACTATTCATCAGAAAACTTTATTTTTTCCCCATTGAAGCAATGCAGATACGCCACGCACTGTACAAAAGATACACTTTTCGAAAACACGTTTTACTTTGCAACTAAAACCTGATGAAAAGCCCACTCTTGCAAAGCTTTCTTCCCTTGGATTTCATACCTCAAGTAGACAGCATGAACACAATTTTCAACTGCAAATTCATGGACGGTGTGCTTGATTGTGGCACTGAACAAGTGAAGCAGGTTCCCTCATTTTATTTGGTTTCTTGAGGAAAACAAGTGCGATTTCCTTACCCCTCTTCTCCTTCAATTATCTCAAGCTAAGAGTAATGCCTCTTAACACCGCTCCGATGAAATGGAAAGGTACGACGAGTGAAATGCTCAAGGAGGGCCGTAAGAAACACGAGACAAAATTTTTCTTCCAAGGGAGGGAATTAAATGGGGAAGGTGAAGGCAGCAATAGCAACTTAAAACCAGCTCTTTCCCCTGTCTGCCACGTATGCTCTTTAAAGAAATCTAGCTTCCCCAAAGACAGGAGGCAATGAGGAGACACCTTGAAATGCCCTGCCCGTGCCGCAGGAAGGATGCTGTCCCCTTACGGAGGCGTAACTCTGTCTGGGCTCCTCTGGGCTCCCTCCGAGCCCAGTGGTGGGGAAATTGCCCTGGAAAGGGCTCAGGGCGAAGCCCTGGTGAAGACACGGAGGGAGAGCCAGCCAGCCAAATCGGCCTTCTGTCACAGGGACCAGCGTGTCTCCCTGCTGCTCCGCACTCAGGCAACCCAATCCAGACACAGATATATGGACATACAACTTGACGTAGGGAATAGCCGCAACTGCCACACCATTTATTGATCAGAATAAATGTTTAATTTTGCATTTAGTTGAAGGCTGCACTGTAATAAATAATTAATTTGCCAGTTGTGGTTATTTTACATGTCCAGTCACCTTTCTACATGCAAAATAACCAGAACAAGCATGTTATTTATAGATTCAACCCTGAACCTGAAGAACGGAGTGTAGTGTGCTAACTTTGGCAGTACTTGTATGACTTCTGAGCAATTTTCACCTCTGATGATTCCTCCCTCGTGTATCAGACCTCCCTCTTGTTTTATTCTGTTCTGTTGAAATCCTCAAATTTGAAACTCAGCTCTGAACAGTAGGCAAGGAGAATGCCTGGCGCCAGAAACAAATAAAAGTAGTATTTTTTCATCCCCAAATCCTCTAAACCACCCCAGAATGACTGCAAAGAGAAACAGTTACACAGACAGAAGAGCAAGTGGTTCTGATCGTAAAGACATCTTAAAAAGTAAAAAATGCTTACCGGATGTCCTCCACCGCTGTGGAAGATCCAGACTCGCTCACTGAATAATGCAACGCCTTAAATAAAGAACTGAAAGGAGCTGCAGTTACTCTGGGAGGTTTCCCTAAATCTTCCAGGTTTGTGGGCTAGAAAAGGAAAGCAGAGGCAGCCAAATCTTTGTAGTGTTCACACAGCGTTAGGGTTGCTCCCTTAAAAAAACCTGAAGGAAAAAAATATGGCAAAGCACCTAATAATTTTTTGGAAAATTTCAGGGTAACTAGCACTGAACATTATTTAGGATGCATTCGATCCTTAAATTTTGATACACAGTGAGGCTCTCCCTTTTCTGCCTCCTATTTGTGACTGTATTTCTTCAAGTGTGTAAAATCTGTAGGGTTTTATTGATTTTTTTCTCCTTGTTGCTGAGTATGAAATAGAAAGGGGGTGAGACAGGTAACTGGTGAACCCATCCACTCTACACCTAGGGTCAAACCTATTTTTCTTGGGACATCAGTTATTTTGAGGCTCATCATATAAGCAATATTAGAGACATAATAGAGCTGCCTACCCACAAAGAAGTTGATTGCTTTACCAATCAAATACATATGATAAACTTTACTTAAAATTGACATAATACTTGTAACATAAACACTGAGACTAATTATGAAAACAATCATAGTCAAAGCCAATTACACTGTGGGTTAGTAAGTACAATCGCAACTGCTATTTATGGTAACAGAAATAATATCATGAGTATATATGAAAGACTATATACAGATGGTGAAAAGGATTATGCTTGGCATAATTCAGAGAGACAAATTAAAATTAATGTCTATAATCAAACCAGAGGAAGTAATATTACATCACTAAAAAGGAGACTGACGTGCTCTTTCACTTAATGCCAACTTACATCTGACAGGACTAGGAAAAAACTGAAGTAGCTTTACTTATATATGTGTATGTGTAAGTGGATGTGGATGTCTGTATGTAACTTTAATACAACTGCCACTTTTTTCAGTTTGGATGAAAATAGTTTAAAATACTGTTGAGGTCTTGGCATGTATACCTTTGGGCCTACTGGAAAATATGAAATATTAGCACTCATACAGAGTAAATTGCTTCCAAGTGGTTTTAATAAAGTTTAGTATGTGTTCGGTAAAAACTGAACCACCTTCTTTGCTACACGTGAATGACTAGAAATATGCAGACTCGCACTGGCTTCATATTCATTCGGGTATTATCAAGTCTGATTTTTGCATTTAGGAATTTTATTATACCTACTTATGCCCTTGTCCCCCGTTATGAACCGGGATTAATTTAACACCGTCAATTTACAAGCAACAAGATGCGTAGAGTCAGTTATCATGCCAATGCTCACTTCTTCTGTCTGTCATCCTAAATTTGTCATTTACAGTTTACTTTTACAAGAGCATAAAACCATCCCAAAGTAGTTTGTTACTGCAAAGCAATACAATATACTGTGGCTCTCATTACTCTGGTTCCCTAAATAAGTTACAGTAAAACTTAAATGAGCATGTTAACAATTGTTGTCAGTGGTTTACTGTTGTTATTTTTTGTTTTATGACCATGTATCTATATTTATCAAAATCAGCCCTAAACAGTCTACAGTATTTTCCCAGCTGTCCTCTGGAAGCTTTTCTACCTACCATCTTGCCCAGCAGCATTTCAGAAAAGCCCAAGTACAAGGAAGGTTTTAGTTTCACTTTAAAATATCCAATTTAGCGTGTCAGGTGAAAGTAAACCTTGAAGGCAGCCAAGCTACCTTTAGAACACAACAGCTATGCTGGAGATGAAACCTGGTGCTTCTCTTTGAAGACAAGCTACCTGCTAAGCGCTCTTGACCACGGGTGTTCAAAACTCAGCAGAAAGCATGGTTTATCTCCCTTCCTGGTCGTTTTGTACTCAACAAGCTCCTGGGATGCTTTTGAATAATGTTTCATATTTAAACCTAAGTTAGAGACAGGGATCAGCCTTTGTAAAGAGTCTGAACTAGATTTTCAAAACAACAAATTGACGAAAATTCATCTTCTGTTCAAGCATCAAAATCACTGGCAGATTTCACACGAATCTCTTCTAAAAACCTGTCCGATGAGACTTAGCCCATTATTCTCAGGTGCACAGGAGAAAAGGAAGGTGATTTACCGTTACTTTTGACTAAAAGAAATCTATTTCTCCTCTGGCTTACTGCCATCCCTCTGTAGATGTTCAGGGTGGAAGGGGTTTTAGATTTTTCTACTGTCACAAGCATTTAAATAAAATGAGCTTAATGACTGTTTCTTGTGTCCTTCTGTAACTGAAGAGACACCAGAACGTTTTCAACTAGTTGCTATTAAATGACCATAACAAGTGTCATCAATCAGAAGGAAGGCTGCAACTAGTTAGGAAACTACAAAATTCTTTATTAATAGGTTTAGAAATGCATATGACATTTGGTAGAACACTTCGTATCCTGTGAACTACTCGTAACATAGCTGTTTTTCAGTATTCCTGGAGTAACGGAGAAAGAACATTTTCAGGACTACATTGAAAAAAGATTAATAAAGCATTCCGTAAAGATTTGTTTTAAGAAAAAAAAAATCCTTCGCACACAAATATTATCAGTTATGTGACTAAGAAGCCAGAACTACTTATAAAGCTCTAAGGCTGGAAAAATCAGATCCACAGATATCGTAAGTGAATGACATTGCATGAATGGCATATATTCAGCATAATAAAAATGTTGCTATCTGCTATAAGAGTGGCTAAGAGGCACTATCATAAAGAAGTATTTTTGAACCAACTGTGACAGAGAAAGTAACATGAAAATGTCATGAAGACATCTATTTCATTTCCTCATCTTCATATCTAAGAGTCCTCAGAAAACTGAGGACATTCCAGAGACTGAGAGAGTTACCAACCTTTGAATATTTTAACAGAATTGAAAGAATGACTAGGAACAACAGACTGGTCAGTCTAATCTTTGTTCACATGTAAAAAATCATTCTGAATTAGAGATTACAAGTGTAAATACTGCCCATCAGCTTGGGTTCAAAGAAGGTAGATAGTGTTATTCTTTTGTCTTTGGTGGGATTATGGATCTGAGCAGTAAACTGATATAGTACATTGGGATTTTTCCAAGGCACTTGATTTAGTGTTTACAAAGTGGTTACAGGAAAGGTTAGCCCTGTATGAAATTAATAATAATCAAGGATTTAACTGGAAATTCATAAAATAGATTAAAAGGATAACTGATATCATTACCAACATAGCTGCGAATATCTGAGGTCATCTTTAGCGACATCAGCACTAAACTAAATTCTCAGTCAATGTTATTTTTTGTTGTGATCTTTAGGATATAAAATCCTTCTTATTAAAGCCTGAGAAAAACCTTCACAGGGTATGAGCCTTGCAAAAGGAGAACTAATGGTTCCTTATGATCCTAACTTTTATAAAATTTAGAAACAACTAGTTTGTCTGAATAAGGTCTCAGAATTTGACATTTGGAAATTTTTCTTTTTTTTCTTTTTGCCAAAAAGCATTAGACATCTGCCACTGCTTCCCTGGTATTAGAAAGCACATTATACCATAGGCAGCAGGAACTGATAGAGAACTCCAGAAATCTTTGGCATTCACTAATTGGAATCTGAAAAAATATCGAAGAACTTGCCAAATACAGTTTTATCAGAATAACAGGCTGGAAATATGAGAAAACCACAGCCTCAAAAGGTGATCATCTGAAACAGGCAGGTTTGTTTATTGGTCTTTTAGCAAAGAAATTTCAAACATCTATAACCCACAATTGTAACTTCATGAGGGGGCTGACTGAACTGGTCTTGTTCAGACAACCGTCAGTCATTAGTAATGGCAAGAAGGCTTATTATGCATTTTGTTCACCCCTAGGACAAGCTAAATCCAACAATGTCACTTTTAACCTTAGGAAAGGAAATGAAATGGCTTAAAGCCTCACACCTTGTAAGTCATACTAGCTACAAACTCTCAGAAGGGTCTTGATGACATTTGTCTTCCCTATCTCATGTCCTTGGGCACAATGTCCAGTTGTAAATATAAGCCTATTGCAAAAGAGGCTTTCGAGATTCAGATCATGATTTTTTTAAATATACAAAATAAATGTATATTATGCATTTTATATCTGCATGTATATATTTGCATATATGTATATATAAAGCAAAATATATGACAGAGTCCTAATAGAAACACTACGGCCAACTTGTTCCACTGTAGCCACTCTTGTAATCAAAATATCATCATATAGTGAGATTCTGCTTTTTAAGTAGAATGAGCAAGTAAAGAAAATGACGAGTATTTGATAATAAATTTGATTAAATTTACATGCACATTCTCAGTTTCGAAAAATTTCCAGGAGATCTCTATGTGTCTAGAAATGGCTGTTAAAATGTTATTTTAACCTTTCAGTAAAAATTGCCTAAAGATGCAGCTCAAATTGCAAGCCTGACCGCTCTTAACTTGTCCATTTACTTAAAAAGAAACCCTCATACTTAGAAGACCAGTGTCACTAGGTTCAGATGAGATGTATATCAAATATACAGTAGCTCTCTGGCTATGTGATCAACAAATCTTCCTTTCTAATGGAGGGCTCCCTTTCTCTCTTCTTCCTTCCCTTCCTCGTAATTTTGGATGCACATGCTAAATGCCATTTACTCACATCTAAATTTATTGAAGTAGCCAAATCCTTTATTAACTCTGGTCCTTAATCCTTACCAACGTCAGAACATTTTGTCTCTTCTCTGGCTATCGCAACTATTTTATGTGCCAAAGAGATTGAAATTAAATATACATTCTGCCAAGACATAAATATTCTTCTTTACTTACAGATAAATCAATAATTTAAATAATTCATAAAGTTTTTAACCAATATTTTGATCTAATTAAATAAGCACTCTTCATATTTTATTAGTTGATACTAATTTGACTAGCATTGTCTTATTTTAACTACCCCTTGTAGAGATGATTCATTAAATTTGTTGCTGTATTATTTCTATATATCTGCATTTATTTATTAATGGTAGATCTAAATAAGCCCAGTATGATAGGCATTGGGGAAAGAGGAATGAGGCAGTGGGCAAAGTAGTATCTCTTTTCTTAAGAATTTCTATGCACTCTTACTTTTTTTCTTAAAACATTACTTTAGAAAAAAAAAACAAACACAAACCTTTAAGCTTAATTTTTTTAGTGTTACAATGAAAATATTAAGTGTTTCATTCAGTAAAGGTTTAGTGAATACTTGACACAAATAAAAGCCATATAATACGGACTTAAATGATTTAGCAATGAATGCAATTGTGAGTAGAGATGAAGTATGTGTTACAGTCATTCTGCAGAAAATCTGCACTGTAAGGCAGTATATAATTAAGAATTAAGATAGTATTTCTTCTTATTCCCTTTTATTTTAGGTGATCATCCAAAAAGCTAACAGGTTCCCCATATATCAACACTCTTTTATGGATTCCTCCTCTCCCATTTTCTACAGACTGTCACATGCTTTTTCACAACAATACACATAGGTGTCTCACTAATGAGAAACGCTCATCTGATGGGAAAAAGCATACCATTTCTTTCTGGCCTCTTTCTGCATCAAACAATGGCATCTCTGTAATTGTTCTGCAGTTTTATAAAGGGGGCTGAAAACCGTATTAAAGAATCATCCCTCTGTATTCATCCTGTTTTCCCCCCTTCTATAATTCAGCTCCTGGATGTTGTTAGAGGCCAGGTTCAGGGTTAGATGGCTCCCTGGGCCCGCCCAGGATGGTACATTTGTTTTCATGGTCTTAGTGCTTTTGTGCAGAATAGGAGCTTGAACAAATGCAAGTTGCAGATAGCCCTGTGTAAAAATCCTCTCTTTTACTCAAAATGAGAGCATAAACCCAAAAGACAAGTGAGCCCTGACTACAGAATCTCTTCAAGAGGCAAATTCCCAAACACGAATGAAAATTAATCAAAGTTCTGCTGGCACCTAATAACACTGCAGTCATTGAGAATGATTTTTATTGTCCCTAATGAGCATTTTATAGATACTCATATTTGAGCAGTGCCTGAATCTTTCAAAATATGAACCAGTGTTTTCCCTGGAGAAGAAGCATGTTGCTGAATGCAATCTGTCAGCACATTGGAGCTTCTCAGACTCCTACACTGTAGTAACAGATGATCAAATCCTCTTCCATGTTTTATGAACTGAAGGTGTAAATCAGTTTAGCCATTAAATAAGTCAACATTCCTCTTATCTATCAGTTGCTTTGATTTTATAGATAAAGGTATAACTTCTATTGCACGTAATTAAAAAGGAATAATTTATTTCACAATGTAGTTTCTATCACAGTCTGCTTCAAGCCTAAAATGAGGGCAACCACTAACTGTAATTTTTGCTTTTCTAACCTATTCTCTCAAAAGAGGAATGTGATTTCACTTTGATTTTTCATTTCCATAACAAGAATTGTGAAGTATTTCATATATTTCAATATAGCTAGTCCTGAAAAAATAATAGTCTAAGAACCTGGCCCTCTCCCTCGACTACCATGGAAGTACTAAATTGCAGATGGCCTTCTCCCTTGTCTGTTTTAATGTTGAAGAATCAAAAGATATTCACTTGAAGTTCCTTCAAAATACTATTCATTTTATTAAAAAGGATGTTTCCATTGGATGACAAAGATTAAAAAGAGAATTGAATGCACTTCATCCTAGCAACACTAATACTAATCTCCTAATCTTCATCTTTTTCTCACTTTAAATCTATTTCCCTTTCTATAAACCATTTATCGTCTGATCATTGTTCTTGTCTTTGAGCAGCATTTTAAATTACATAAATATAGCACGCTATTTATCCATAACATTTCTGTGAATTTCTTTTCCTAGTCAATCATCAAACAGGAGTTTAGGGTAGAGCTTTGTCTTCACTGGTGCACCCTCGCTCAATGTTCCCAGGCGATTCTAGATAAGAATCATACAGATACATGCTTTAAGATACTCAGATGTGAGCATGTGTTTCATTTATGCCCTGCAGTAATTCTTGCTGCCTTTAAAAAAGTTTAACAGGGAAAAAAATAAAATATACCTGTATGATGAAACAGCATTATACCCATGTAAGGCAGCATATTTTAAAGCAGGTTTTGTACCTGCGTTTATTGAATCTTCTGTTTTATTATTCTGGGCAGACACTGCAGACAGCGATGCGGTTCCTGCTGCTCTTTGCTGTGAAATTAAGCTACTGAGCTTCGTGCTACTCTTTGGCTGGCCTAATCGCCATTTTACCCTCTTTAAAAATGTCCTGACAAACTCGTTGACACCTAATTTACTACACATTATTATTTGAATTGAGGAAGTGTATAGGAAAGACAGTTCATCCCATAAGTGTTAAGGCAGTTGTCAGGACACTGGAAGGATGTGGAGCGCCCACCGAGCCAGCGTGGAGGGAGGAACAGCAGCTTCCAGCAGAGCACAGTGCTGCGTATGGGCAGCTTCCACACAATCAATTAGATACCCATGGAGAGAAAGAGTTCAATTGATAAACTAGCAGCTTTTTTCCTCCTTTCCATTTTTAATCTCTGCCACGCAAGCTCAATTTCTTAAGGATAGCGTGTGACAGGGGGGTTTATCCCTATACTTCACACAAGCAAGGCTTGCGACTGCACTTCTTAGCCGAAGAATAAAAACCAAAGGGACATGAAAAAAGAAGCCACCTGGTACGTGACAGTATACTTTTGAGTGAAAACACCCTTTTGCATTTTTAGAAGCCTCAAGTTAAAAATATAACTAGCCTCCGCTTGAAAGTGTAAAATGTGGAAAAGCAGGCTAGAACTTTCTCGGATCTCATGGTGTGCAGCCCTGCTGATAAATGACCACCAGGAAGGACCACAGAATCATAGAATGGTTTGGGTTGGAAGGGACCTTAAAGATCATCCAGTTCCAACCCCCTGCCATGGGCAGGGACACCTCCCACTAGATCAGGTTGCTCAAAGCCCCATCCAGCCTGGCCTCGAACACTTCCAGGGATGGGGCAAATTCTAGGGATGGGGATATTCTAGGATCTGGGAACTCTTTAGAGCGTGGAGAGCTAGCCTTTCTAAACGTTGGGATATTTTCATTTTGTGAGGGAAGCGTTTCAGAAAAAAGTATCAGATCTTGAAATGGGCTGATTAATAAATGCTCTTCCTCCTGCCAGAAAATCTGGAATAAAACGTTACTGAGGAACAGTCTCCCCTAATGCAAACAAATCTGCTGGCATTCTTGTGGGCCTCCAGCTTCCTAGTTAAATCCCGAAGATTCTTCCTTGTTCTCTGCAGAATGGATTTGTTTCCAAAAGAGAAACACCTGTGTCACACACCTAAAAATTATACACAATTTTTCACCTCGCTGGGCCTGCACTTTCCAACGCTCGCTAATTGGTACTTAGGAGAATGCTATTGTGCTTTTTGCCTGCCTTCTATGTGCAGGCAGTCGGAGTTTAAAATAAATCCTGTTAAGTTCCAGGAGTGGATGATTACTTTCTCGTTTTTGGTTCTAAATATGCTGGTTGTCGCTCAATTTATTCTGTCCTTTATCCTTTCTGGTTTTGATGTCTTTCCACTTATTTTCCTCCCACCTCCTAGTGGGAATTTCCACTCGCTGGCTGGAATTCAGCAGAAATAATAAACGCGACTAAAGATCTCCAGCAAAAGATCTTTGCCTAAGTGCATGATTGCGGATGCTGGAGCCGTGCCCAGACAAAACCCTGCCCATGCAGATCCGTCCCTCCCCGTTAGAAGGGAGTGATTAGTCATGTCGGCGGCAGCATTCGGCCCCCCCAGACACCTCCCCAGAGGGATCCTGCAGCTCCTGAGGAAAGGCAAGGTTCAAGAGCGGGGCCAGAGAGCAGCGGCTTGTCCTTTCCTCTTCCCAGTAGTAATTCCAGGGGAAAACAGCGACAACAAAAGTCTCCCCCCCATGCCACGGTTACCTGTTTCAGTTCAAATTGCCAGAGTCAGGTGTGAGCCAAGACAGGGTGTGTGGGGAGGGGCTGAAGCACATAGCGATTCTGTTCAGGTGCTGATGCACAGAAATGTGTCTGGAGACAAACATGATTTATTGGCCTGCGTTAATATGATGCACTGTCCATCTGATGCCATAAACATACACAAATCTTCTGTTGTCCTTAGGTATGAGAGGGGATGGTCAGCTCCTAACAACATGACTCTCAATCTATGTGAGTTCCAAAAACGGTGTTTTCTCTAGGCCTGCCTAAATTATTACATCCGCACATACACAACATGGGACCTTTTAAATGTGTGCTTTAACCTTTAAGACTTACTCTGATAGTAGCTATGTCGGTTTCATGCAAGATTATATTTGATAGAACCAGTGGATTGACCTCTTTCAGATGATAAAACTAAAGTTCAAATGTTTTCACAAGGAGCCTGATAGGGCTCCTTGGGGGATGTGGTGGATGCAGATCTCTGGAACGCAGGTGAGAGGCAATCAGGAGGTAGAAAAGAGGCACGGTACACTATAAACTACACTACTCCCTCGAGGGAGGGAAGAAAAGATCCAGAACAAAGCTGAACGCAACTGAATAATGTACCACAACTCATTCTGATTCCTTGTACCTTCCTAAAAGTAACAGATTTGAAGAAGTCTCTTTTAACCTGCTAAGACTCATTTATATATAAGCGACTAAGAATAAATCAACTGGAATAAATGCACTTTAAATGCACTATAACTATAGGTAGTGTAAATTAAAACTGCCTCTGCTAAGGGCAGCAGCAGTTTACATGTGTAGAACTGGAAAACCGTGCATCACAGACCTTATAGCCAACACAGCTGGGAGGCTGCTTTCTGGAAAAGTGCTCATGATGTTCCATACTTCTTCTTCCCAAGCACCTCATTCCTGGTGTTATCCAGCCGAAATAGCCTGTACATGGAAGGAAGTGCAACAAATGCAGCTGTGAGCGTTCAGTGTTCCGGGAAGGCAAGAGGAATACGGCTTTTTCTCCTCTCTACCTCAGTGACCATTTACATATACAAGCTCAAGTGTCTGGGCTATCAGCAGTAAAACAAAACAAAAGAAAGCACTTTTTGGGAATATGAGGAATCAAAATTCATAGAATATCTGAGATGAATTTCAATCACCGGGTTAGGCTTGCAGATGTTCAAGTTTGAGGTGGATTATTTTAGCTCCAGCAAAATAGGCCTGCGCTTAGTACTATCTTTCTTTCATATTACAAAGGCCGTCGTTTGAAGGGCAGAAGTAAAGAAGAAGGGCAGAAGTAAAGAAGAGCCGTTAGAAGCTATTTACATAGTGAAAAAGAGAACAGATACAACCTAAGCAGGCATGTGCGCCACACTGAGCCCTCAAAATGTATTCTTTGAAATTGCAGCTCTGTGTGGTTATATCATCTTGGCAGATGAAGTAATACTCTGTGCAATTATCCATATTAGGAAAACTGTAAAAATTAGAAATGGCTCTGTTCATAGCTTCATTTTTCTCTGCTGAGTGGTCTACGGCCACAGCTCGATTGGCCGCTGTATTTCAAGGATCACTCCAGATGTTCTGATCATGAAGATTCCAAAAAGCTTTATCAGCACTCAGCTGTTGGGAGTTGCTGTGTTTAAATCCAAACGTGATTATCAGCTCTCTGGACAACCTTTTATGGGTATTAAGACAGTGTTTTTTAAAAACCCTCAGTAGCAAGTTTTTTTACCATGTTATGATTTCATAGACTGGAGAGTGGATATGAAGGGAATGAGCTGCTGTTAGTATTAGTAACAGTAAAACATCTTTTAAGGGAAATAATTTCATTTGAACACTGTATTTAAAATTTTAAGTTGTATGTCAACCTTCCTACCTTGACATATATCTCTTTCATGCCCTCTGCTTCTGTTAAGTAACAGGAGAAAAAGCAGAATGAAACTCTTCACACAGTGAATATATCCACTGTTACGCATCTATGCCAATATGACTGATACAAGTACAGATTTATACATGTTTATGTTGTTTGATTACTAGTTTAGATGAATCAGGCAATTGTGGTGCAAGAAGCAGGAGGTGGGACAAATGAGGATAAGCAGCAATACCAACGTGTTTCACTCATTGAAAACAGTAACATAAAGCAGCTCTAGCATATGATTACCTAGAGCAAGGTAGGAAAGTAATGTGTCTGTAATGTGAGCTGAAGACAAAATTGTGACGAAGATCTGAAGCCATCTTTATGCGTATGGCTGCTCTTTAAGTAATGCACTGATCTTCCTTCTGAAGAGCAGCTTTGAGAGACAATAACCCACATCCATCCCTGAAGCCCCAAGTTTAGAGCTTAAATAAGTGAGAACAATTACTGTTTACGTATGTTTTACTGATACATGTCACCTACACAAATGAACATAGACAATGGACAGTCCACTACCTATTGCAAGTTAAGAAGAGAGTATGTTCCTCAAATACTCCTGTCTCTTGTATGGTGTCCTTCCTAAGAGCTCTTCTACCAGTTGGGGGGGGTGGGGGGGGTGGGGTGTATGTATTCAAAAGTTACTATCTGTTGGTGGGGTTTTTTAACCCTGAGGATATAGTGAGAAATCATCATCCACCCCAGGATTTGTAGAAATGCAGATCCCCCATTATAGCAGCATGGAACTGATACAATTCCCAGAACAACCAGCCATGAACTGGGAGAGGACCATTTTGTTTTGGTAGAGGTAGTCAGAGGACAGGAAATCTTCTGGCTATTTTGAAAAATCCTCCTGAAATCTTTCTCTGGACTCTTTCTATGCACATGAGTGTACAGCAATCATAAAGCAAAACTCCGGAATTTACATGTGCCTTAGAAGACGATTTGAGCCTGGATTTCATACAATGTTATTTAAAATTCCCTGCTTCTTAAGGGAGACTGATAACCTACGGTAAACATGCTGGATGAAGAAGAGTAGCTAAATTCACCCTCAAACCAATCCACTAGTCAGTTCCAAATGGATTCGCTGATGTTTGAATGAAACATTGATGTTTCCTCAAAGGGAATTTATTTACCTTGATGCTGTTTCTCTGTCTGCATTGTTTAGGGACCTTTCAGAGACAAAATGCCCGGCAGGAATCTGCTTCATTATCTTAAGTCACAAGCTTTGCAGACCACAGTAGCTTCAACTGGCTCAGGCCAGAGGCTCTTAAAGATACAGTTTGCCCCAGTTTCGCTCCCCTCTAAGCCCCACGACAAGAAATAATTAACATTAACTTGACAGTTAATGTAAAAACCTTATAGCCAGCTTATCTACAGTAAGTACAAAACATGCGTTATTCTCTGAGGTGGTGTGCACAGTTTGCACCGCTGCAAATTTCCCCTCCAAGATCACTGCTGTAAAAAGGACCGAAAGCTTGGTTTCTCCCCCCGTTGCTCCGTGTTCCATAAAGATTCAACAAAAGCAAGTGCTGATATTCTCTGTCATAGCCACCTTCCGAGCAATCTGCAAGAAGTGTTTTCTATTTCTCCAGAGAAAATGCGTCAGTGTCTCAAAAACTATTCATTTTGCCTTTTGTTTCCTTCAAAAGCAAATAAAAATCTGTGAGATAAAATGATTTGCAAATGTAATTGTAACAAATACATCAAAATAAATAAATAGCAGAGTTTTTCCATTTACGCTTTAAAAGAAACAACTTTACTAGGGCTCCATGACCTAGTAAAAGCATGTAAAAAAAATAAAGCCCGCAGCAGTCTATTAAAAAAAAAAAAAAGCATTTGGCAGCATCTGAAAAAAGAACAGTTTACTCAGCTTAGTGTCAACCCACAAAAAATGCCGTTGCCTTTTTTATTGCTTCTAGAGCATTTTAAGACCCCTATTTACAGTGAAGCCCGTAAGAGCCCATTTCCTTTATATTTTTGTTAAGGAAAAGGAGGGGGCTGAAAGCACAATTTTAGGAACATATGGTTAGGCAGTACTGTTGTCAAACATCAGGGGAAAAGAATAGTTTCTGAGAGGCCACAAAACCACTAGAATGACAGTGAAATTTTACGTGAGCAAGCGGTAAGACTGTGAAAGTCATCCTGATGGGCGACGGTCCGGACGCTCTGGGATACCATTCCAATGGGAGGAAAAATGTAAACTAAAAACCTGCCACACGCAAAAACACAACCTAAAGTGATTATTTAAAAGAAAAGTTTCAGAGTAGCCCTCGCAAAGGTGACACTGAGAAGCTTCAGTGTGTAAATGCTTTCCTCTCACTGTTTGAAAAGTCGGTGGTTTCCACAGCATGATTATTTGTATAATTGCTTTGTGTACCTAGTACTAATTTACCTTCATAGCATATTGACCTTGTATTCCTTTAAACTTTGCACAGCTATTAACAGATTATGCCACCACTTTGTAAACTGGTTTTCTGCTAGATTTTTTGCTTCTGATCAGGCTTTTGTTTTTCAATATTTGCCCCTCAAGGTATTTCTCTCTATTCATCCCTCTGTTCAAATACACTAAGGGCCTGTCAGTCTGGCTTTTGTTTTTACTGCCTAAAAACAGGTGTAGAAGGATAGTAAATCCAACTCAACAGCAACATTCACGACCAATTTTCATTCAAAGCAGAATGTATTTTCCAATTGCTGAACATCAGTTTGAAGGCTGCAGAAGTATGTTAAAATCCGAACACTCTGGAGACAAATGTCACTGCCAGAACTTCTCTCCTTCGCAAAAGTAAACCTGCACTTTTCAAATCTTCTCCAAAGTTTTGACTTCTCACTTTTTCTTATTTTCTCACACTGTTTTTCCTCTCCAGGAAAAAAAGCCTTCAGAATTAGATGCATTATTTTGTTACTGTTCTAGCAACATCTTGCATTTATTTTAGGGTACAGAATGAATAGAAAAAAAAAGAATAAATCAGCAGCAGTTCTGGCTTAAACAGCCCTTCCTCTTGCCTCACCTCCTTACTGGTCCTTCCCAACTCCCACGCTGCCATGCTAACACAACCATCTGCAGGTCCTAGCAACACTGAAAAAAGCCCTTTTTTGAGCCTGATTTTAACCTGGATCAGTTCTTCACTCCCTTTTTTTTTTTTGTTAAATCCATAAACTTTATGGAACTGAAGAGGAAATGTGGGAGTTGAAAAACATGGCTGGTGAAGAGAGACTCTTTCCTGTGCCCATCTTCCAACTAAAAGAAATGTATATTAAAACATAGATTCCACTTTTTTTTTTTCAACTAATCTAATATATAGAAACCCTGCTATTTTATAAAATTATATGTTTGATTGACACGACATTTTGGCTTGGGTGCTTCAGAAAATACAAATCAGAAGAGCACTAAAATAATCTCAGTGCAATTTGATTTATGGTCAGTACATACTTTTTGTTGAGTTGTTGATCAACTTTATCATTTGCTACTTACTACCATACTACCTTCAAAAGTAAGTAAAAGTCACTAGATTATAAAACTGTGGTATTAAGATGCATTTTTCAGGTAACTTTTTTTCTCACATCCCAAAAGAACGAAGAAACATTGAGATGTTTGTGAAAGAACTGTTTCATGTTGCAATAGCAGAACGTTAGAAGCAGGATACGATTTGGATAATTTAACAGTTGCCAAATAAGATGATTAAAAATATATTCAGCTGAAGACAGTTCTAGTTCAAGTTTCTAAATGTATTTATCCTTGCTTTTAGCTTCTCACATATGACATCTCTTTGGGCCAAGGCAAGGGGATTTCAGTGAAAATGAGAGTTTGTCCTAAATGGTGTGAAATATGAGATGGAGATATCTTGTAATAGTGGGTAATGCTCACTGTAAAAATATGAGCTGTAAAATTTAATCTTAAATTACTTTATACTGCTAATGTTTAAGCCAATTCATTACAGCTGCACAGTTCTGGCACAGAGCACCTTGTTACACAGAGCCATTAACTCCTCGCTATCTTTGTCATACACCCAGAAGTGATATGGATCAACTGACCTGAGAAAGGAGATGTGGCTAAAAAAAGTGCAGAGCTCTATTTGTTCTCATCAAAGGGAACATTTTCACTAAGTCCTACTTAATCGAATTGGAGAAGAAACCCTGTGACTTGTATCTCTGCAAGGATTATTCACTTTCTACATAATCTGCAAGAGAAGGACTACGCGTTTTACTGAAGTAAAAGATGTTGTTAATGGTACAATTACCTTAATACCTGGTGCTAGAGACTAAGTGGATGAACTCGTTCAAAAAAGTACAGCTATTCCTCTGTCAGTGAAGGTCTTCTGACCAAGGCATGGGATTTGCAACTATGAGACCTACTCCCTTTTCCTGCAGATGATAAAACCTTTCTAAGAGATGAACTGCTCAAGAGGAAAAGGGGATCCCACCCACTCCCTGTGTCCTACACACTCATCTTCCTTCTACAGTCCAATAAAGGGAAAAACAAGAGGGTGGAATTTCACCCATTTTATGTAAAAACGGCATGGAAAAAGAAAACCAATGAAGCTTCATGGCAAACTCAGATTTCTTTTTTCCTTTGTTTACAGTGTAGAAAATCTTGGATCACTGTTTTGAACGCAAGAGTAACTAAAGACACAGAAACCCGGGACAGCTTGTAATGCACTGTCCAGTACGAGAGACCAGGAACTTTTTTAAATAAATGGAATGTCATGAGGTAAACTATTTAATTTCAGTACAATGTTCTATAAATTGGAAAAGATGGGGATTAGTACAGGAAGTATCAAACGCCAAAGGACCTCACCAGAGAGCAGATCATGACAGGTCATCCTGAACAAACAGCTGTACTGGAACGAGATCAATAGCTGAGTTCTCCAAATTTTCTTTTAGGATCAATCTTATTTAATAATTTTGCAGCTACCCTTGGTGCACAAAAATGTTGGATACTAATTGCATTTCTTCATAACGCAATGTTGAACTGAATCAATAACAGCGAGACATATATATATCATAGAGGGATGGCATTGAGGATGAGGCATAGGTATAAGATGAAATTACACATTGCAGGCTACTAACAATAATTATTTTCAATTCTCTTTTCTAGTAACACAGAATGAGATACCATGTATAATGCTAATTTTTAGATACTGTGTAACTTGGTCAGGCGAAAGACAAACTTAATCCAGGGATCTATCACACAAGGTATTTCCAGCAGAAATTGGCAAATGGCCATGCAGCTATTTAAGTCACTGATAAGACTTCGACTTTTTAATTTTGCTCCATCTTTACTATTAAAAACAAAAAAAAAGTTGGATCATTTATGTTGGATCTAATGAAGGGAAGGACTACTGGAGTGATCAAAGGAATACAGAGCTCATCTTAAAACAAGAATCTTTCTGGCCACGGCAAAACGTCAAAGAGAGAGGTAAACTGACTTAGAAATATCCCAAGGAAAAAACACTAGGAGCATTTTTTTTAACTGAAGGAAAATAACAGGATCTAAATAGATGAGTACAAATTGACTGTGACCAATTTTAATATGGAAATTAGAAGACAGTTTTCAGTTTTCAGGAATGGGAGCAATGACGGTTCAGTGGCTGCACCTCCCAGTTCTGTGTGCGATGAGTGGGGGGGGATCTGACTGACAACTTTTCTCCTTCCATAGAAACAGAATTTGGAAATAGTTGCACGGATATAATTATTTTTTTAAAATAAAACAGTCATGGTCAAAATCCTAAAAACTTGAATGTCAGAAAGGAGTTGATCAAATCGCCACACCAGGGCTATTATTCACAGTGGTGCAAATGCTATAACAAGGTAACACTAGGAGTGATACTGTCCACTTTAAATATCAATAAATTTTCTCAGTCAGCATGTGGTGGTGACCTATCACACCGAAGAATGAGCACCAACTCTGGTACTTTCTTCTAATACCTCAAAAACTATATTTTAATAATAAACTATTTTAGCTGGAGCACATTCTGATGTTACTGTTTGTGATTATCTCCTGCTTCTATAAAACAAACCCCCTCTTTTTGTGAAGAACAAATTTCAGATCTCTTAAAAGTTCATTTCTTACTCCCATTT
Source organism: Stercorarius parasiticus (assembly GCA_013396915.1). Lineage (NCBI taxonomy): Eukaryota > Metazoa > Chordata > Aves > Charadriiformes > Stercorariidae > Stercorarius > Stercorarius parasiticus. The sequence goes on along the minus strand of VWZL01006769.1, from coordinate 39,110 downwards.
CTCCCCTCCTCATGCTATATATGAGCAGTAAAAATACTCTGAAGAGTTGGCTCCCTGTCATCATTTAATTCACACCAAATATAGTCACAGACAGCCAGAAAGGCTGCACCGCTCTCAGTAAACGACGATGGAAGAATAAATGGAGCCCATCCATTTATACTGGTTTCAGTTCATGATTTCAGAGTGAGATAGATTAGAATGTCACAAATCACAAATACAGATGAGCATTCTGCTCCTCGGTTTTGACTTTAACCTACAAGCTCTGAAGAACTGGTTTTGATTCACGGATAAGCTCTCTAGTGAAAACCTCACTGTGGCTCAAACGAATAGAAAAGTAACTAGCTTTAATTTATAGCACATATGAAATGTGTTAGTAATTGTTAGTTAGCAGAGGGAGCAGGTAAATACAAATAGGGATGGAATACACACCAGAATATGTATTTTAGTATCTTACAATGTTTAGCAGATTATTACAGTTGTTCCAAGGAGACCTCAGGTCTTCATCTTTAGATCCTTCTAAGGAGTCACAGATTGTCTACAGGTTTCTAACAGCCCTACCGATTGTCTAATAATGACCGGCCCACTGAAATGTTAAAAACCTCAGTCTGAATCTTTCAATACCCTTTGTAACTCATCCCGATCAGCTACAGTATCCTTGATCGTGTGCCTATTATTCTGCCCTTTCATTATAGTATTACTAGTCATTGAAGCTGTTATTTAATGAACTGAAGAATGCAGTCTGCAGGAGCACTGTACTATGGTTCATAATTGAGATGCTCTCCCATACTTTGTATTTTGATCATGCTTAGCTACACAAGGGCAATAGTCAAGTTAGCTTAATAATAGCCAGAAGAAATGCCTCTAATCCAATTGGTCACAGGGCACATATCACCAAAACCAATTTCTTTATAATTAAAAGGTGCTCGTGGGCACAGTGAAAGCTTGGAAGTTGCCCAGGGATTTGGGGGGAAGTGTGGGGATTTTTTTCCCATAGACAGCAACCACACTGAAGCAATTTCTGAAACACACTGATAAGCTTTGCCTTTGAATTTACATTAAAGAGCTCGATAGTTGCTACCTGTGAGAACAGCTCATGCTTCTAAACTGACTTGTGTCCTGTAGAGATTAAGGACACAAGGTCTCCAGGAGATTAGCACGTCACTTGGTTTAAGTGACATCCAATCCATTTTATTGACGTGGCCCCTATCCTGCAAAACAAGCACTTTTTAAGTGAAACATAATGAAAATTTTGTGTGGCTTTATGGGCCAGTGTACAGAGGCTTTTCATGGGCGATTGCTAGCCGCTATCGGCAGGTCTGTAAACGAAACCAACAGCACTGGCTATAGATGCCTTGTCCGTACATGTCACTGCATACTAATACAGCGGAGCATGCCCAGAGGAACCTTACATTGCTTTTTAATTTAATTGGAGCATTGCCACGCACTAAGGACTTTAAACCTCATTCACTGCATCAGGCAGATTATTACACTGAATTGTTACAATTTTTATTTCAGAGTGGTACTGAATCACAAGGCCACACAGGTCTTCATTTCCTAATTGTTTATTTTCAGCAACACGAACTTGAGTCTTTATAGCAAGGAAGAAAATTGGCATGTAGGTGAAGAGTTCTCTCACCTTCTTTTTTAATGCCATTCTAATCACGGGGTGCAGTTTGGATGCGCCACTTGCTGCTGAGTAGCTGCATAGTGGGAATGAGAATAATTATTGAATTGAAACCGTGCACCAGCTCAGGAGATCTGACGTTTGGAAAACCTGCCTGCCAGCTACCTGGACTCCATTATTCTGGGAAAATAAGCTTTTTACTAATACTTTGGAAAATAAATTTTCCATTCTTTTCTCTTCCTTTTGATCTGTAGCATAAAGAGACCACAGGTACACGGTTGATACAATGCATGGAACTACGCTACGCTGATGAGAAAAGAAAACAGCCTTAAAGCACACACATACACACACAGACATATTATCATTAGGGAGTTCCACAGCAAAACCACAAACTACAGCTAACTAAAATGCAGTGACATATGTTAATCCAAAATTAATGGAATGCACTACATTTTATCAGAAGTACAGAGTTATTAAACATGAAGACGGAAACTGAACATAGGTGGCCCCCTTCAAAATGTCTGTCTTAAATCAGGTTCTTTATTTCTTGCTGTTAAGGAAAAAGGAACTCTTCATTTTGGCTTCCTAACTCATGACCGAGTATTAAAATTAGGGGATCTCCGAGTGGATTCCTCCCGGTTCTAGAAATAACCTGAGCACCAGAGTAGACCAGGCATATCCTTACGGAGCTGCTGCCCAAACTGTATCGGTGTCGGAGCTGCAGCCAGCAACATCTGCCTGGAAGCAGGTCTTCAGGAGTAGGTGGAGAATTCGCATCTGGACAAAATAAGAATTAATCCAGCTACTCCCTCAGAAGCAAAAGAAACCTAGTAAGAGATAAAATTGTTTTAACTAATATCCGTTTGATTTTACAGCTCCTCTGATTTCCTGTATTACTGCATTTCGCAGTAGTATTGGAAGCACGCAGAGTACTTCCACCTTGGATCAAAAAGAGCTTATTTTTATGAATTTTCTGGAAGGCTCCCAGTCTGGCTTTGCTAACCAAAATCTCTGTAAGTAACCAAGAATGAGAAAAACTCCTGGCTGGCCTTTCTCCCAATTTTGTGAAACAACAATTACAACAGAGCATCAAACATGAGAAGGCCTTTTCACAAGTACTGTGTGAAAAATAAGGCAATATAACTTCAAGCCGATGTTTCTAGCAGTTGCTTCGGTTTTCCTTCATTTTTCTTGAAACTGCAACTCCTTTGTCTATGACCGTGTAAGATATTGCCAATACTTGCAGAATGGATCTTAAAAAATAAGATATGCTGCAAAAAGCTGAGTTTGTAACTGACCTGCAGACAGCACTCCTCCAAGGCTCTACTGCTTCCATATTTCTAATGCTGTCTGGAGATTCTCAACACAGCTGACCAAAATATTTACCATGAATGTAAGGTTCTGAGAGTCCTTGGGTGGTTTGCTGGTTTTTTTTTTTTTGACAAATTGCCCATTTTTGAGACATTGAAATAGCTGCAAATCCAGGAAATTCAGTAAAACATTTGCATAACCTTATTGAAAAATACCTCCAAGAGTTTTTTCCTAAACAAAAAAGGGAATTTATAATTCATGCTGCATGGTTGGAAAAAGGAGGAAGCAAAAGCAGAGCAGAAGCACGAGGAAACTAGTCATTCTAAGTCAGTCCAAAAGTCTAAAAGTGACCACAGAAAACAGATTATCTTGCCTTTTTGTATTCTTTTTTTTCTTGGTTTCTGAGGAAGAATTATCCAACTCCTTTTCATTTTTAAAATTATACAGGAAATGAACTAGTTCAGAGAGTGACAAGCTTGCATAACAAGCTGCGCTAAGATAATACCTTATTTAATCGGGGATTTGAAAATCCAGATCACAGAATTCATTCTGCTGTTGGGGGTGACTCTGCCAGCCTTCCTGAAGACTGATTAATGACAATCCCAGCTTTCTTAAAGTGTGCAAAAGGTATGATTCGTGTGGCACGTGTGGGTTAGCCAGAGGTTATCGCACCTCTTAGCTGCTTGGTATTCTGGTGCTGCACATCAAGGCAAAATGTCTTTCCCTGGTTGGGCCAACTGGCTGTCACCACATTTGTAGCGGTTACATTCATGTTTGCTTCATTGCTCCTGTTCTTATTTGAAAGAGTAGAACGTATCTCTTCAGGGACTGAACAATGAAAAACTTGCTTTATAGAGAGGTCAGAGATAAAAATTTAAGTAAATATGAACTGACAGGAAAAGATGTTCTTTTTCTTATCTCATTCCTTTTCTATTTAATTTCCTTACCACACTGCATGCTTTGTGGTATTTATGATTCTTTGTCATAGTTATTAAATAACAGAATTCTTGTCTTTCTTGGTCAGCTAGTATGAACATTTTTATCTATAAAACCATTGTTACAGCATTTGTCCTATATAAAAATATCTATTACCTGAGCACTAGTGCCTCTGACTTGGAATGAACTCCTGTTTGAATAGCACATCAGAGCATCCTTCTCATGCATTTCTCAAAAGATAGCATCACAGAATCATTTACAGGCTGCGGATTTAAAAAAAAAAACATCAGTTTTAATGTCAGGACACAATATATTTAAGGCAGTTAATACTTTCAAGCACAGAGCTGCCAGAATCCTGTGTGCTTTTGGAAGATTGCACATTCAAAGGAAAGCCTCTCTGATGATGTTTGACATTTTCCAAAGGAGAAAGGAAAGGAAAGGAAAAGGAGGAGGGAAGGAAGAAGGAAAAGAGGGAATGAAGAAAGGGAAGGAGGGAGGGAGTGAGGCAGAAGTAGAAAACTGAAATGGGAGTCTCCCCAGGACAATACTGGAAAGATTCTCAATGAAACATAGCAAAGCAGTGAGGCAAATCTCTATCTGGAGTTTGTCTCTTCCAGATCCAGCATTTCCCAAGATCAGACACCTGGCTTAAACGGGGGACTAAATCCCACGCATGTCTACAGGCACATGACAGCAGTTTTTCTGAGGGGCATCTGAACAATTTTATACCATTTCAGAAAGACCCCATGGGATGCCTGCCTTATCTGCTGAGCGTGGCAAACTTGCCGAGTGAACTTGAGCATTACCATTTGAGATCACAAGGCTTCTCTGATGACCAATTAAATAAGAACAACAGGTATCTAGCAATTCCTTTTTAATTTTGCTTTCTTTCACTGTCCTGCTTTCATTCTGTCGCAGCAACACTCATAAACACACCTGCACAGACACATACATACCTAAATATATATATATATATATCTGTCCAATGGGAAAGTAGATATAATCGTACTTGCTGTCCGAATGGAGGAAAGCCACGGTCTCCTGCATCACACTGACTATACTTTTCAAAAATACATAACCTATATTATCCTTAGATATATCAAAAAGCTGAGAGACCAGCTGTAAATTACAGAAGAGTGAGCATTAAAATGCATCTCTAATTCAAATGTTGCCAATTAATGTTTCTAAAATACCTTCAAAATTATAAAGAACTTTACAAAGTACTTCAGATTTGCAGAAGATTTATATACAGAGTTAGAAAATAATGACAATAATTCCACGTCTGACCTCACTGTATCCCAATCTGACATGACGGATAGCTTAGAAGACTATCTCTCTCCTTATCACACTTCCCAGAGTGCACACTGTGCTGGTCAAGAGGAAATACAGATATAACATACTTTGCAAATCACAGAAATAAATAAGCGTGAAATGCAATGAAATAAGAATCGTTCATAACTCTGAGAAAGAACAGAAGCTTTGTACTGGCGACACGACACAAATATCGCAACTTCAACTTTAAAATACATCTCGCAAGTTCAATCCAGAACTGCTACATCATCTAGTAACGTTATAGAAATGTACTCAATAAAATAGTGAATATCATATTTTTGAGAGGGTGTGTAATATATTTCTTCATAAAAAACACGTTCATTCTGTTGTGAAATTGCAAGGAATGATAGGGGATATTTATTTAAAACTCTCAATGACATTCTGTTTTCTTTTGGTATATACATGAACCTTTGTGGTATTTTACACGTATTTTCAGGATTAGTTTCCAAGGATTCCCGATGGCCTGGGACAAGTGCAACAATTGTGTCTTGCGAGTGCTTCTACTGACTGAAATTAAAACACACGCATACACACATAAACAGGAGTATATAAATAACAAAATAAATTACAAACTCTAGCTTTTTATTGGCTCCCAAATAAAGAGATTTGGTAGAATAAATATTACCTTAATCTCTCCATCTACCATAGTTATTCCAAATACATACACTGCCTCTATAAATAAGAAGCTTAAGAGCAATGAATATTATAAAGCAATAATAAACTCTGAAAGCTAATGCTGGGGAAATTTACATGACAATTTGAAATCTGCCTCCATAGTTATTATGTCATCCTGTAATATTCAAAAAGCAGGATTTGAGTAAAAATTTTTGAACCCTTCGTGTTAAGATTGAAGCAATAATGGCCACGGAAGACTCGGAAAATCTCAGCTTTGCAATGCGTTAATAGAAGGGCAGAAACCTGCCTGTGTTATGTTACATTCTTTTCCACTGTAATTATTAGAAGCTTTGTTCCTTTAGTCCATCTCTCCCTCTTTCAAAGACCAAATACGCACTTTGCATTACATGGGAATTACAGAGTAGCGGCCATTATTTATGAAACTATTACACAGATGTATTTGGCAACTATTTATTTAATCAATACCATAAAAGTAAATATTGCTCTGAAATAACCTCCTTAGGAACGAAGGAGAGCTTTTTTTTACAAGACCACATCAGCAAAAAATAATAGCTATCTAGGGTTACCTGCGTTCTAAATTACTCTTTTTCTAAATCATTGCCAGGTGAACCTCAGAAGAGCTTATGAATTAATTGCACAGCATTTTGATTCTCTTCCTCCCCAACCTATTCTAAAATAGCAAATCATTCTTCCATGTGACGACAACAAAACTGTTCTATTAAGGGTTCAATTTCTACATACTAATATCCTCCTTGGCTTCATGTAAGGAATACAAAACACAGCTAATGGTGTTGAAGAGGGAGATATAATCCATTTGGGAACTGGCATCTCTGAGAACCAGTTTCACCTTTTTGGCAATACAGGTCAGTGGACGCCACTGCAGTAGGTCACTACTTCACTCAGATGTCTGGGCTGGGACAGGTGGAAGGAAGGTAATGAGCAGAGCAAAGTCAAAAGTTGGTTATGAATAAATAGGAGTTAGGTTTTGTTTACAAAATCAGTTCTTACAGCTACGATCCACAAGCAAACTTAATACAACACCTTAATTATGTGAACAACAGGAATTCATCCCAGGAGTAAAAAGGGGCTGACTAATAGACATCCCTGCAGTGATCTAGCATACCTTGAAAATCGCTCTGCTTGGACTGAAACTATCTTTTGAAATTGTTGTGCTCACACTTTGAAATTAAGAAAGGCTCTTACCTTCATCAAACTCATGTTTGGGAACTGCCTAGATATTTCTTTAAAAATCCATTATAGAGAAAAGGAAGAGAAGGATTAGCCAGTAAATTAGGCTAGCACAGGCACAGTTATTCAGAACTACTGAGCTTTTTCCTCTTTATTAATTTGTTGTTCTTCAATGGAGCGAACAGAGCAGGTTACAAGGAAGAGAAACAGAAGCAATGCTTTTTCTTCAGGTGTCTTTTTCAACAATTACGTACTAACGGCTTAGTGATAATCTGCAGTTAAATGGCAAACATCCCCATACTACACAAGGTCACGAATCAGATTTCTCACCAGAAATGAAATCTACACATCCAGTAACCGCAATTCCTTAAAAAGTGAGCAAGAAGGAAACAAATGAGATAAGGTATTTGTCATAGAACTGAAAATACTGCAAATAGCTTCATCACGACAAGCATAATAAAACAAAAGCACGTAACTGGTCTACATAATTCTCCTTTTTTTTAAATGTCAGGTTTTGTTTAAGGATCAAAACAGTTCGAGTCTCCTTTCTGAGCAAGCTGCTCCCCAAGGGCCAGGAGCTCCGAAGCAAGAATATTCTTGCAGTATTTGCAGTGTGTCAAAAATAGTGGGAATCTAATATGTAGCTTACTACAGCCATACAGCCACTCCGACCAGCCCGTAACACTCTCATAATGGGGTAAAACCAAGACAGCCCAGCATCGCAGCAGCAGCAGCAGACAGCGGGAGAACTCTTATGCTTCAGTTATCCTTAGCTGAGGAATTCAGTAAGAGAAAAATAATATTCGCTGTGCACCTATGCCAAGGCGATAGCTAGACAAAAGTGCTACAAAGAACAGAGTGAGAAAGCAGAGGCAACTTTTTCTTCTACTTCTTTCACAAAAAAAAGGTCTACAAAAATTATGGATTTCTAGCGAGTTCTTCAGAACTTTCTCATGTAATTTGTCAAGAAATAAAAATATGAGAATTTAGCTTCACTGGGATTTCCAGACAATATTCAACATGATTCAAAAGAGCATTTGGACCCATTTTAACTCAATTCAATATCCAAGTGATATGTGAGAACTTGTCACTAATGGAGTGAGGAAATGGATGTATTAGAAAAGAAAGGAAAAACAGAGGGAAAGGAGATGGAATAAGAGAAGAAAGTGCTGATTTAGATATTCTAAAGTAACTTGAATCATCTGCAGTGAGAAGTTTCTGGTAACTTAAGCTATCTCATTTTTACTTCTTGGTGTCAGTCAACTCGGACTTCACCCTGAACTGTAAGAAAACGATCCACAATGGAGACTCCTGTTGCAAATTATAATAGACATGAATCCAAGAAAGAATTAAAAGCCAGGAATTTCATATACTCTACAATGATTCCACAATATGCTTAAACGTAGAATTTTATATAATTTTGAGTATTTGCATATTGCGCTCTGTGACTATATTAAAAAGCATAAAAGTTACCAGTTTCTAGTAAATTCTTTAGAACATTCTCATAAGGTTTATTAGAAAACCCTAGAGTAACAGCCAAAGCAAAGTTATTCATAAAACTTCAAGTTGATTTTTACTGTAGAATTTTATAAGGGAAGTCTATTTTTAACTGGAATTCTGCCCAACTCAAACTCATAAAACATTAGACTTTTAAAACAAAGCAGATCAGATTCCAACTCCCTTTTCTGTTACCAAACTGTGAAGAGAGAATGAGTTCAGGGCCTCGTGCTGCAAGAGAACATATTACTTAGATTATTGCTATCAGGACTCGGTGTATTTACAAACACATTGTCAGTGCGCTTTTTAAGGCAGATACAAAGCAAGGAGAGGGAGCAGAAAACGACTGAAAGCTGAGAAGGAAAAACCAAGATGTAACGATGGCTCACTAAACCAGCTTCACTTTCTGACTACAGGCGAGATCTGCCAAATTAGGTCATTTTTTGAGAGAAGGAGCTGTACCCCAGTGGCGGTAATGTTGTAAGTCATAGGAGGTAATCGCATACGTTACAGAAGGTGAAGACTGGGAAGTTGTGAGGGGAAATAACAATGAGATTCAGTATGGGAAAAACATTGGAATGATTAAAACTTGAGATCAGATCCTACTTGTTTTCACTTCCGTTAAGATTACACTGTGTCAAAATTTAAAGGCAAACAGGAAATCAAATACTTAATATTCAGAGCATTCATCAAACGCCATGTCTCTTACAGCTAATCAGGGGGATGCTAGTGAAGCCCATAAGCTCCTGTCAGTTCTCCACCTTCCCCTGCATTGCTCTTTGCTCTTACAGAGAGACAGAGAATTTACTCCATCCCTAAAAAACCACTTATGCCAGTAAATTTGGCTCATGTGAAGCAGTGCGGGCCCTGCCAGTTTTGATGTTTTCTGTGGAAGTTACTGTGTGATTAAAGATTAATCTCATTAGATACATTTTTGATTTGGAGTTTTAAGATAAAGGAAAATCAAAAGGAAGTAATATAGATACTGTAACATCACATATATACTTTTAGTTGTCACACTTCCATTCCTGAAAGTATTTTGCGATCATTTTAATGGTCTACAATATTTGCTGTCATAAATGCAACACTGAGACCTGCTCCTCACGTATTTCTAAAATCTCAAGCTCAAAAATTCTCTCTCTTTTTGAGAGAGCAATAAACATGCAACAGACTACTTTCAGCATATGGAAGTGCAGTCAGGACAGAAGTGGCTTTTTGCCATATATATTCCTCTTCTGAACAATTCAAAATTTTGCAATCGATTGAAAATTTTTGCTGAGGCCCAAATCTCCAGTCCAAGGTCTCAAGAGAGTAACAGTTTTCCCTTACGCTCCTTACATTTGCTGCTGCTAAATCTTACTTAGTGTGAAGGTACAAGAAGGAAAGAAAAAGACTGTGTTGGATTATATCACCCGGAAATTCATTTATTCAAGAGGAATCCTCAACTCAACCTTCAGGGCAATTTTCTTCCTGATTCATAAACATTTCGGAATGACCAGAAAAGAGGATTCTGTGTGAGAATTGTCACAAAACCAGGAACTAAGGTGACAAACAAGTGCATAAACGTATGTTTTATTTTTTCATTAGAGATGCTGGGAAAGTGTAAGTGAAGCTCAGTGCCGAATAAAGGAAATTCAGTCTATGACTATAAAATCAAGTGCTAACATATTTACAGTCTCATTATACAAATGGGCAGTTTATAATCTTGCCTTTCATTTCTGATTTTGATAAAAAAAGGTCCAGTTAAAAAAAAAAAAAGGAGAAAACAAACACATCAAGAGAACTCGGTTGAGAACCTTAATGACTTTTTTCCCTGCAGCACGCATGGCAAAATTTTATAGTAGAGGTGCAATTGCTAAATGAGGGATTCATAAGTTTAAACCTGTGCATTAGAAATAAATGAGAACAGCTATTAATCTGGGAAAAGTCCTTCTGAGCAGTCAAAGTTGAGCCATTCAACACATAGAGAATAACAGGCATTAGGCAGTATGTAATTGCATAGGGTAATGGGGAAGTAGAAAATTAACCCCCTGACTCATAACATATTGGGCAATACAGGACAATAGCTTCAGTATTTCCAGAAAGAGTTTGGGTTCAGCCAGGCTTACGGGACTGAGTGCAGAGTTAGGCTGTTGGATCTGGCTGCTCTGGACCCAATGAGCTCTTGCAGCTGGTTTCCAGCAAACTGTGCCCTAAGAGGGTTTATTAGCTATGGGGAAACGCAGCCCAAATCCATAAAACCATTTTGGGCCAGGGACAGTTAGCTTGTTTGGAGCCCAGTGAGCTGAAGCACGCACAGGAGAGTTCTCCAGGTGGCTCTCTGTAAGGATCATCTCATCTCTAACATGGCACATTAGCCCTGACTCATCTCCAGCCATTACAGACTCAGGCTGCTGAAAAGCCTCCTGTCCATGCTTGTTTAGGCAAGAAATTAGATTAGACGTGACATGATCTGGACCAGAGTTGGATACGTAGGCTCGCATAACACTGTGCTTCAGTTAATTAGGCCTCCTACAGCCGCTATCTGAAGGCAGATATCTTATTGTTGGAAACAATATGGTCTATGCATATAGTCTTCAGTAATAATTTTAGTAGCTCTAAGGGTTGTGAGGTTTTTCTGCCTCCCTGGCATGATTAATTCACAGCTTGGATGACTGAGAGTTTACTCGATCTGTCCTTCTAGTAATTACCAAAGCCTTTGTATTTCTTACCAAATTGGATCTCCGTGGCTAAGGAATGGAGACAGGTGGTCATTCGGAGTAATCTTGGCCACGATGCACAGGCTCCCAGTTCTAACCCGGTTGCCGTACACATCCCATCACACTCTCAACTTCTCCACTCTCCAAACACTTAAATACAAAATTTGTGAAGAGAGCAAAAGGAAGCCCCTCCTAGCAATAAGAAAATGCCTGAAGTGCATTACTCTGAACAGAGTCTTCCTCCAAAGCTGTATGTATAGTTACACACGTGCTGCTAATAAATGACAGCTAGAAGCATATAATATGATAGTCTGACAACTTGAAAAATGGATATTTCTACAAGTTTTAAAGTATCACAGGGAGCTCAATTCAGACACTAAATTTTTTAGTATATACCTATGCAAAGTTCCTTAAATTATTTGAATGCATATCTTACGAAACATGTGCATCATTAAAATGCAGAATATATAGATGAGTACATGAAACACAGAGACATGCCCCCTATTTGTTTAAAAGTCTTTCTCTCTCAGGAGATGTTGTGCAGAAACTTAAAAGGCCTAAAGCTTTACATTCGCTTTGTGGGAATATTGCGACATCAATTTTTTAAGCCCATTCTAGCCTCTCACATTCACAATCTGCCTGAAAGATTCTCAGATTACAGAGAAGTATTAAAATACTCTTGAGTCTTGTAAAGTATTTTGTTTCTTGATGGCAGTGATTTTTGTGTATGCATGTATATATGTCTGTATAGATATGTGGATTTAATAAGTGTGGTATACAGTAAGAACCACAAATTTAAAGAATCTCTTATTAGACCTGTGTTAGTTTTGCTGCTGGTCATGCCTTATCTTCAAGTGCACAGAATGCTGTTAGCTGAATTGAAGCCCCATTGAGTGAAACAATGGGATTCATCCAAGAAGAGAAGAAAAATGATCCTCTTAGTGGCATTCCTTAGCACAGGAGAAAAGTGCTTACCTTGTGATGGTTATTGGCAGTTTGTACAAATGATAGTGCGCAGGGTTTTAGGTTAACCTGTTTAGTTTTACATGACCTGAGATATTAAAAATTCCTTACTCTGAAGGGCTGCCAGGCGGTAACTCAGCATCACATCAATTCTGAAGGCAGTATCACTGAAATGGTGTAGGCTGTTATTTAATTTTTAGTATTCAGTGAATATCGGTCATGATTTATAATAATTTTGAAAAATCAGCATTTGTAATGGGATTCTCTTATCTCTGAAAAGCATATCTGACATGCAGTAATACATCACAGATTTGAGTTATATTTTTTTTTCCTAATACATATGCCAGCTGCATAACAATATACTGAGATTTTGACATGCTGCCAGTCCTTGCTCCTTAAAGAAGAGGGAACTGTTTTCAACAATGATGACTGGAAAACTAGCAAATAAACAAACAAAAAAATCAATCTTTTCTGATCAAAGCAATACACTCACAAGAAGGAAACTCTGACACTTCAGCCAAAGACAGCGCAGCTGCAGGTTTTGCATTGTTATTTTTTTAATTTGTTCAAAAAATCACCTACTTAAATTTCAGTGCACTCATGCCAAGGACCTTGTGACAACACTTCAATATTTACGAGCACATCTCCAACACTTTACTTCAGGCCTCTGTATTTCCAAAGCTTCCAAACCTTCCTTGATCTTTTTAGCTTTTTGATTGGTAGGGTGGTCATATTACTCCTTGTCTCTTTTTTAATATTTTAAGTCTATTAGATCTTCAGTCTTCTGGGAGTTATGCTTGTCCCGTGCTATGCTATGCAAGATGAACATCTCAAGAGTCTAACGTTACTTTCCTGTGTTCATCCTGAAGAATAAATGACATAGAAGACTCTCATGGCTCTCTCCTTTTCACTATGTAGTATTTGTACGAGCCAAACCAAGAATAAAGGTCTAAGGAGATGAGCAAGTTTGACACAGACTGCTGCATACGCTTTAAAATTCCTTTACAAAAAAATAAATTACTGTACACAGTTAATATTGTCTTTTAAATAAAGCAATTGTCATTACTATAGAAAAACTCCAAGGCTTACAGTTTTCCTGTACCTGGTCACAAAGAATGATTCTTTGAAACCTCCACATATGCAACCTCCTTTATACTTTGTAATATCCCAAATCTTTTGCTAAAGGAGCATTACCTTGTAACTTCTGGAACTCTTAAATTGCATGATTTTGAACTTTTAAATGTCTTTTTAACACACATTAAGAATCAAGAGGACCTCTTTCTAAATAATTCCAGGCAGTCTGAATGTGAACAAAGAGAAAAATATAGCTCAATTGAAACATAGCCTTCACTGAACACTATGCTTTGGAAAACTATAAACATTGGAAATCTTCTGGTACGTTCCTATGTGAGGAAATCACAGAAGGCACTCAGCAACATGGCTAGTTGGGCCTCTATTTATTATCTTCCTAAAAAAAGCTGTCTACCTCCACGAACAGCAGGTAAGATCACAAGTGTTGTGGGAAATAGATTACGTACTGCTAAAGCATAGCATTCAATCTTTACTGTCCTTCTGGGTTTTGGCGTTATCAGACATCATCTGAATGTACATATGGCTGAACTTAGCAGGCAACACTTTCTCGTTACCCTGTATTCCTGCACCATGGTTCAGAGCGAAGGCAGTGATAACGTGCTGATTTGTGTCACTAGATTGATCTTCAAACTCAGGAATTTCGAATACTTCAAGTAATTGATTTATAGAGAGCAAATAAAGACCTCTGGGAAGGATGTGAAGAAGAAGTGACAAGGTTCCTTTTTCTTTAATTAACTCTTACGTTGAATTTAAATGACAGGTTTAATTTTTAAGCTGTTTACTTCTCATTTGCTAATTACAGTAAGTAAAATTTATACTTTGTAGGTACCATCATTTTGAGTGGGTTTTGTCTGATATATTCATTATCTGTACACTAAATTAGGTAAATAAGCTGCTTTGATTTCTTGTAGGTTACTGCAGTGTCTTCATATGAGGGGTTTAGGTGTTTTTTATAACTATTCTGAGATTGCACTATTAAAGCAAGTCTCTGCAAAGTGTTTTACTTTTTAACCTGCATTTAAGAATATGAGAGCAATTAGTTCTTTCTGATTCAACCACTATGCTACTTTTCTCTCTATATAAACTAAACTAAGACAACACGTTGAATGAAGAGTTCCTTCCTGAGATCACCAGAACCTTCACCTAAGCCAGGCAGCAACTCCCTGCTTCCCAAATCCATATTCACACTTTAAGAATTTTAAACTGAACTCTGGGTTGCTCTGTAAGAACTATAAATGTTGAAGCAGAATTTGGGGCATTGGCTTTAATTTTTAAAGTACCCTATAAATTTTGATATCTGTTTGCCTGACAAACTTCGTATTTCCTTGCACAGAATGCAGGAGAGATCTAAGAGCTCAAACTCTGCTAATTTACGTGAAATGGAAGTGTTAGTAGGATAATTTTTTTCTCAAAAGGCTTTTTTTTTTTAAATACTGTTTTCAACCCAAATGTTGGCATTGACTTCAAATGAGGTCCAGATTTCACACTTAAGTTCTAAAATTTGACCCGCACCTGGCATACTGCATGCAGCGCTGGAGTCCTCAGCACAAGAAGGATGGGTCCAGCAGAGGGCCATGAAGATGATGAGAGGGCTGAAGCACCTGTGCTACGAGGACAGGCTGAGAGAGTTGCAGTTGTTCAGCCCAGAGAACAGTAGGCTCTGGGAGACCTTATAGCCCCTTACAGTACCTAAAAGTGGCTACAGAAGAGATGGGGAGGGACTCTTTAGCATAGAGTGGAGTGACGGGACGAGGAGTAATGGTTTTAAACTGAGAGAGGGGAGATTTAGGTTAGATATTAGGAAGAAATTCTTTACTGTGAGGGTGGTGAGACACTGGAACAAGTTGCCCAGAGAAGCCGTGGATGCCCCATCCCTAGAGGTGTTCAAGGCCAGGCTGGATGGGGCTTTGAGCAGCCTGGTCTAGCGGGAGGTGTCTCTGCCACTAGATGATCTTTAAGGTCACTTCCAACCGGAACCATTCTGTGATTTTATGATGCTATGAAAAATGCCTTTTCCTTAATTTCACCCAGCCTATATTTGCTGGCCTTCTGAGAACGCTCGAGACCAGGTCATTTTTCCTCAGAAATGAAATGTAATGTGGATGGAGGGATACAGGGCTAGACAGAAGGTCTGTGATCATCACCCAGGAAGCAATTACCTCAGCAATGAAAAGTCTATTTGATTACTAGGCTGATAGTGCTTTATATCCATTGTATGTATTATGTACTCAAACAAACGAAGAGAGGAAAAAAAATGAACTAGGTATATATGAAGAGAGATGTAGGAATTAGAATGCTTTATGCATGACTCTGTAAGACTGAGGCAAATGAACCTGTCTGCATAGATCCCACAGAATCCCTATATAACAAAAATCCGTGCTTTTACATGGGAAAACAGGAGATCAGCCTTATTGACAGCAAACTATGCCAAATCCGTGGCAACAGACAATGAATATAGAGATTGCTACAAAAGATCAAGGTATTTACTTAATGATTTCTCAAGACCATTGAATAAAAGAGGTAAAAATGGAGCTTTTTAGTACTGTAAGATACTAAACATTCAAATTCATCTTGTGTCTCATTCTAACTTGCCTTTTACTATAACAGTTTCCATTCTTCCATTGGAGAACTGGAATTATTTGTACGGCATAAAAAGGAAACTTTGCTTATCCTACTCAGGTAGGAAAGCACAGTTTTTATGCTCAAACTCTGATTTGCACTATGTTAGGCACCACTGTATCTTGCAGTCTACCTATTACAGTACTGGTATATAACTGATAGAGAAAGTCCATGTCAATAATAAATTATGTTTCTTGAATTTGGTATGTCTTTTCTATATTACTTTGTTGACTGAGAATTAATAACTTTTCTATTTTTCCTTTGCATACGGAAAAAACGCATAAAGCCAAACCGTACAGGTGAAAATTTTCTGTGGTACTTTTTTAACTACATCTCTCTTTGCAAGTCTGCTTGAAAATCACCTCTATGAGAATTTAGGGGACATGGAAAGAAAAAAATTATTCATACACCGTGTTTATTAAATCATTCCTTATTCACACCTTTCATCAGCATTAAATATAAGGTTGTGCAAAATGTCAGATCTGAAGTAGCGAAATTCTGCTAGTAAATGAAGTAATCAGTACGTGAAAAAACATTAAAACTTTACCATCACATTAATTAAAAGAAGCAGCTAGTAACGATTCATACAAGGATACGTAGTGGAGTAGATAGAATAAAACTTTGAATCTGCTATGAAAGGTAAAGAAAGGTAAAAAATCAAAATAAAATCCAATCAGCAGCAAACTCCATACAGAAATTGATTTGCAAAACACACAGGCATCTGTCATTTAAATCAATGGCAAGTCTCCCATCAGCTTCAACCGGAACGTCATCAATCCCATGGGAAACTCAGATTATCAGAGAAACCATACCTCATCTTGGAGTGCACACAGTTTTCAACCTTGATTTATGCCACATCTAAGTGAATAAAGGTGTAAGCATGCCACATCTAACTGAGTAAAGGTGACACAGTTCTTTCTTTTTGCAAAGCCGGGTGTTTCATTAATAGACCTCTGTATTAGTAAATTGCATAAGGAAAACACTTCCATTTTGATAATATAATCAATCCTTTTCTGCTTGGAATTTAGCCTGCCATCAGTTTCTCATAACCGCATGGAACGTCTATATTTTTCTTTGTAGTCAAATCAGTTAAACTATTTCGAAGGGTATATCGCTTTCTATTTGATCAGTTTAATTTAAATCTACAAGATGCCCTCAGAGAGCTCATCAAAGTATGTAGATGTTTCCGTACGTTAATATCTTTTTTTCAGTGACAGCAGCTCTAAAAGGTAGTGAACATTATTTACTTAAAAAGAAATGTTTTCCCTTATGCAATGATTGCTGGGAGAATCATTAGTCACAACAAAAGTTCAATGAGTCAGTGAAATATATGTCTTATTTTATATGTCTTTTAACAGTGTAGGATCCCTTGGGTCAAGTTTATGAGACACAAAAAGGACACAGAAAACTAAATAATATTCAATATATAATGAACATGTAAATTAACTGGAAAATTGCTTCCTCCTAATTATCAATTTTTACATAATGACCCAGTATCTCTTTGGTCTCTCCTAATAGACAAAGAGGTAGCACATTATGAATGTTTCTTAAGTGCCAATTACAGTCCAGGCTTAGTAGACACAGTTTATTGAAAATATGCCAGGGTAATTTAAAGCATTCTTCAGACTAGGTTACAGTTCTGCACTGACTTTATTTTTCTTAATCTATAAACCCATGTTGTCATTTACAAGCTGAATCATACCACATCTGCCCTACATAAACTTTAGGAAAAACACTGCTGTAGTATCCAGGCGTGCCAAGCTCAGGATACTCTGTCTAAACACAGGGTGAAGAGCTTCTTATTGTAAGAGAATTGTTTTTTGTTGTAAGAGAGTATTAATTTCCTAAACCACCAATGCAAGAAACATTCAGATCATTCTAGTCATCATTAAAAAAATCCTCCAAGCCATCTTGAATTTAAATATTATTTACGCTTACGTTATCTTATCATGATGGCTGCAATTATCTGAATATGAATCAAAGCACAGATTAAAATGCAAAAGGCTGAGTTGCATCAGGATGTGAGCAAGCTGAAAAGCCTGTAATACTATTTAAAAAGAGCTGGCTATTTAACCGAACTTACTAGATACCCTTTTAAAACTAATTTCCTAATTTCATTTTTTCTTTCCTATAATTTGTTTCATTTAATATTCATTGGCTTTATTGTTACCATCTTTCATCTAAGTCTACCATATGAGGCTCACTGACCATGAGGTTCCTTCCTATTATTTGATCTATTCCTAGGAATACATGATTTTTGTACTTAAATTTCTGACATGTCGCCAGTTTTTAAATGTTACGTTAAAATTTAACGAAATGTGATCATAACAAAGTCATGCCTTGTGCTATTTAGATACATATCCTGAGCTCAAAGATCTGTATCCTGACACACTCTGTAGTCCAAACGACATCTGGTTGCTTTTAGAATGTATCAGATCAATACATCACCCGTATCATACCTATATTCTTCTAAAACCTCACCACCTCTGAATTTAGAAATGGGAAGGTTTTGTTTACATGCCTTGCTAACTTCTCTACAAATATTGATTTGTTCCCTATTTTGTGTTGCCATTTTCTTCTGTCAATGTCACAAACAAATGATTTTTAATAGTTTCTTAATAAATTTCCCTCCTAAAATATTTTCCCTTCCATTCACTTTAGTTATCTGATTAATTTCAGTTGTACGTACACATACCTACGTGCACCATATGAAATAGCAAACTTTCCGTTTGGGTCTTACACCTCTAGGATACACTGTCTATCACTAACATCACATCTATGGGTCAGTACTCTGAGAGATGTCCTCATCAGGCTTTCGTCACCACAGCATTGAACTACTATCAGACAAATTAAGCAAAAGACATGAGTTCTATCTGTCTGAGCTCTCTGACCTCATTAATATGACATATTATAATATCTATTTAAAAACATCTGAGATAACAGTGGGTGAGTTATGGTAGAATTGTTAAGCGTAGTTTTATTTTCTAGTGGGTTCATGATGCTCTTCCTGAGGAAGGTGTGGCAAGAATCCAGCACATTTCTTCCTCTACTTTAATTTCTTCAAAGAGAGTCCTTTTTTTGAGGCAGAATTGTTCCCCTCTTGTCAGATATTTGTGCTGCAATGGTACTTGTGATGAGACTTCTGAAAGATGGAAGTGCATTTGTAATTTCATTACTGCTTAAAGGTATATTAAAAAGCTGTACTAAAGGTATATTCTGGAAATAAGCTCCTTTTTCTTTTAAAAAGATCTTCATTCAAGAAAACCAATACTTTCATGGGAATAGATTGTTTCCAGTTTCAGGGAATAAAACCATACAAAAAAGACTTCAAAACCTGAAACAAAGCTTTCTGGTTTTCAGGTCCGTTTGATTTAACTGCTTGTTTTTTGCTTTCATTAAAATTTCACATTGTTGAACTGGGACTCTCAGATAGGAATCGTTGTTCCAGTCCAGGATAGAACAAACGCAGTGATGCTAGAACACACTCCGGCGTTCAGGTAGGGATAGCTATGCCTGTATTTGGTAGGTAACTTCACCAACCATTCCTTCTTACAGGCTTCATGAGGTGATTCCAAATGCTCTCCTGTAGACATGGAAAGCAGGTGCTAGTATCATCATTAGGTAGGCTGATGAAGTTTACTGTGTATTTAAAACAAGACAGGGTAACAACGATATGTCTGCATGCTTCTAGTAATGTGGAAATCTGCTACCTAGAATAAATCATACTGGAAATCTAAGAGTGTCTTTTATTTTGCCCGAGAGAAAGAGAGAGAGATGGAGCATCCCTACATCCCCCTCCAAGACAAAGGAATGGGATGTGACTGCGACAAGGCTTCTGCGGGCAGATTTCCTTTTCTATAAAATGTCTTTGCAGAAGATTCAAGGTCATGTGTCCCAGGTAATAAAGACAATTCTTTAACCACTGCTTTTGTCCTCTAACTCTTCCTTTGGCAAATTCAAGACTATGGTGACTGAAATAAAGCATATTAAGAACTGAAAGCACGAAGTTCGTCTTGAAATAAATATGGGATGGAGACTTGACAATAGAAACTTGCCTAGTTTCTGCTGGCAAACATCAGTGAGCGCAATGGAACTGGTTTAGGTTGTATTCTTTTAGTCCAGATTGAAAGCTTCTTATGCTTATTTATGAAAAAATTGAGAAATTAATCTAAAACAATGGTGTAATATACATTACCAGTGTATGTATGTATGCTGTCTGAGACATCAACAGGTGATACATACCTTGGTAAAAATTAAATTCCAAATAATATGAATTTATTAAAGAGTACATGCTCAAAAATTAAGAGTGTATTTTTATTTGAACACTGGGGATACGTCTTCACTTATTCTTTAAAATCAGCTTAAGAAGCAGCCAGTGTTTCACAAAGTAGCCTGCATATTTGTGACTGACCAGTAAATCCCTGCAATGAAAGAAGGCTCAGAGGAGATGGGCAGCGGCATGAGCCCCTGAAGCTCTGGGAATATGCAGAGTGTGACTGAACACCCCTCTTGCAAAGGAAGCTGACTTGATCTCAATAGCCAGGGGATCAGAGAGTGGCCTTTGTTTTAGGTATACAGCTATCAAGGGTTGAGTGGGTCAGCTGGTGGTGTAAATGTTTCTTGCATTCACTAAGAGTGTGAATGTCTCTCTGAGTTAGTGAGAGGTGTGCGTACACATGGCTCAGCCCAGGAGTACAAAAACAAAACAACGACAAAAAAATACCAAAGCGAGCAAAGGGTTTGAGCTGCTTCAACCCATGTCTTCCTTCCCAGCGACTGGGGACACCCAGCATCATGACTGTGGGCATATTATAGGGACCGGTAATGGGGATCGCTTTGGTATTGCAATTGAACTGTGTATTGCAACGGCTGCATTTTGCTAAGCGTAACTTACATCTGTATGGCATTTTCAGTATTTCTTCTATCACTCTGCTAAATCAAAATTCTTCAAATAAGCAAATGTGAAATTAAACATTATAGTCTCCACGTGTGGGATATCTACAAAAACCTGGTCAGAGAGTACTGGACTCACCCAACATTGCTTGCAGAAATGACAACAAGCAGTAAACAGGCAACCAGTCCAAGTCAGTACAGAAGCATCTTAACTACTTAGTACTAAAAGTAGTTTTTTCTCACCAAGCTTGTCATAAGCTCAAGAAAGCGACCTTCAGCTGTATCTTAACCATATATTACAGGTTTAACAAACAAATCAACAGTCAGTTTGGTCCTGAGACCTTTCCTGAGTCCTTCCACTAACGCACATTGTCATCAAATGTAATCAGTTAGGTTCCCTCTTCTGCTTCCATTTTTACACACTGGTGCAGTTTCTTACTCGTAGGAGTTCTCGTAAGTCAGCTCAAGTGGAAGGACATCCTCTTGAACTCTTGACAGACCATGTGATAATTCTGCTGTCCTCTTCCACATCTAAAACATTTAATTTACAATTTGCCTCTTTATTGTTGGCTTTAGTCTTCCCTAAAATAAAGGATGGGAAATATTTCAAAGGTTTTTCTTCCTACTTAAAACATAAAAAAGGCATATTAATGCCGCATAGCCATGCAATAGAAACTATTTTATACTAGTTAGCACCTGTAACAGTTGTGTTGATTGTACTAAATGTTATTTTTTTAAAGAAACTGGCATGTAAAACCCTTAATCAGTACTTATGAAAGTGTTTTAATTAGGAGCAAAACCAGGTAAATCCGAATCTAAAAAGGTAAATCACACTGTCATGTCTATGTCAAAATGAAAGCGTTTCACCTTTCCCAACTATTGATTCACAATGGAGATGTACACTTGAGGACATGCTTGCAAAAATACCAGCCAGAAAGAAAGAAAAAGTGTACATTTCTACTGTTACGATGTTAGAAAATGTAAGGTCAAATCTAAACTTCCTCCAAATCAGGTGAAGAGAAGGCTCAAAGTTTACCACGTCTCCAGGAAGCAACCTATTTAATGAGTCAGTGGCTGTTCTGAAATAGGGTACCATCGGTCCATTCACCTGGATGTTAAACTACCGAAAGGCTGGAGTCGTTCCTCCACCTGTACTGTGGGCCCGCTTGAGCAAAACCTCATTCCTGAGAGTTCTGGCCCTGATGTCAAGACAGTTGCACTTTGATATGCAAAGCCTTTCAGATGATTCTTCTAGCTGTCATTTAATCCAATTACCAGGACTGTCAACAAAGGTAGAAGGTAGAAGACACACTTGAGCATTTCTGCTCACCTGCTCTGGCCACAACCATCATCACTCTTTCCGTTAATATCATCATAAAGGGAAGGGATGTGACTAAACCCAATAGTCTTTCTAGTTGGGTTCTGAAGGCCACTTCTGGCACATGGATGTCCTCAGGTTTGCTATACATGTTTCAGAAGCATCAGACCAAATAGTAAGAGCACACTCTCAGTAGAGGAATTTAAAAATGCACAGTCCTATTGCTTGACTTAACAATACTAATTTTCATCTTCCTAGTTTGCACTAAAAAAAAAAAAATATCTACAGTATATACTTGAGATAGGACTATACTATATATATAGCGTGTGTATGTATATATACACACACTATACTCAATTCATAGGACATCTTTGTATACATACTGTTTATTAGGCTAGTTCCTAAGCACTACAGAAGCACAGCTATACTGTGTATATATGACATGAAGATGATTGATCTGGGCTTCATAGTAAAGATGATTAATTGTAGGAGGCCACAGTTACTCAGACAGAGAGGGTGTAAACACTTAGTAGGAATATGCTTTTCTCAATAATTATTTGAAATGGTGTCACACTTAAGTCTATGGCGGTAATTCTTTCTTTCATTACTTGCAACAAGTTGATTCTTAGATTTATTCTAACCCTAACCTTCTTCACTGATGACACTTGAGAGGAGATTTGTTTTTCTCTGGAATGATAGCAGGAGCATGTATTATTTAGGATCAGTTTTTAACAGCTATTTCTGCATTAAAACATTCACAACATATTGAGTGAGGGAGAAAGGAGGAAATGGCAGTACTTGGTGAACCTCAGAACATAGCAGCTGTCAAATTTAGGTATTTCTAAAATGTTGTTTATCCTTCTAAGCAGAGACATACATACTGAGAAGTCAAATGTACTCTGGAGTCTACTAATTTATTTCTTTTTTTTTTATTAAAATGATTTCTAAAATTGAGCTATGCATCTCACAATGAGATAAACAAATATTTTCAAATTAGATATCACCATTTACAACTGTGTTTTATTTTCATATGTATGTATGCATCATTCCTCTCTCATGTGTATAAACATCACTGGTTTTCTACTCCCCCCCTTCTGCAGCAAACTGTTGGCACTTTGGCTTATGAATCAGTGCAACAGATGTTAGCGCCACCAGACAGGACTTGTGTTACAAGGTTTTTTATTTATTTTTAGACACTCTTGCAGCCAGAATTTCTGACCTTGTCACCTTTTGTATCTCTGTAAGAAACAGGGGGAAGGTACAAAAATACTTGTGGTCATACTCTTCAAATATATGTAATTAGGGTTGAGAAATTGCTTCAGAGAAGCACAGAAGATCCAACACACTATTTCCAGTATGGCCTTAACTATTTAAAAAATAACAAAACTTTTTGAAAATTAGTTCAAAAAAAAATCACCCTATAGCCACAATCACTTTAATGGCAGAGTGCAAATTAGGTTCAGCCAGGCTGAAGTAGCTTCCTTTCTAGATTCGTTCTAACACAATCGCAGCCGTGCTTCCGAACAGGATGTCCATATATCGCTCCATTATACAATCACAGATCACACCATGATTTTTTTTTTTACCCTTAAAATAACAACTGCAGTAGATTAACCAGGTAGATAAGTATCTGCCTAGCACTCAAAACACAGACAGTCCAAGAGGAAACAAGCCAAGAGCTGTGTTAATATACAGCTCCAATAACTGCGGCAGATAGCATCTACACTGTACAGATCACTCTTCTTTCTAATTAAATCAGAACTTGAAAGAGCAAGAAATGCATTATTAAAGCTATAATTTCTATAAATCAAGTAGTCTGCAACCATTCTTGTTTCCATGGCAACACGTCTGTCATAAGGGTATCCATTAGATGCAGCTGTTATCATTGGGGGTACATGGACCACATATTGCAAAACACCTGTTAGGAAGTACAGGCTGGTTTAGATCCCAAACCTACTCATGGATATTTCTCCATACTATGAAACAGTGAAGTCCGGCATCTGATATTTGCTATGTTTCACCCAGAAATGGAATCATCTTGTGGCTCTCAGCCCCACACATGGGACTTTTACATTCAGATGTACTCCTTTTGTATCCATTTTTCAGCATCCCTCTACTACAGCTGTTCTCCTCCCGTAGCTTTAGTCCCAAGGCAGAGGTAAGCGTGGGTTCTGCAGAGTCAAGTGTTAGCTCACAAAATATGCAAAAACAAGAAAATGTATGGCCACCTCACAGCTGTCATTGGTTGTGACTTTAGCCATGAAAAATGGGGCGGTGTTTACCTCCTATTTGCAAGGTAGAAAACCTCACGTTTGAAATTAACGGCATCACAAATATCACTTAACACAAAATCAAATATATTTTCCTCATCTGTACAGATTCATCTAATGGGACTGTTTCACCAATATCTTCAGAACCATGTCAATCCTGTTATCTTTCAGGTATCACATATCACCATCACTTTGGCAAAAATTACAAATAAATCACATGAAATATTACCCCTAAAACCAGTAAGTACTGTTCCACAATTCCACTGCTTAGCATTTTATTCCTTGTATGAGTTACATAAGTCTCCCATTTTAAAACGTTAATACCATCTCCTCCAGTTTTCCACTGTGTGGTATAATACTAGAGATTTCACTGATCTCTGCAGCACAATTTAGACCTGGCTTTCTGTAAGCATAAAGGTCTTTGATGTCTCTAAGTAGTGAGATGTGTTTATTATATCTGCCATACTTTAAGGTTTATCAATCATTTAAAATTGTTCATCATTTCCACAAAATTTCAGGCAATACCCTGTTCTATAACATGTCTGCCATGACTACCAGTTTTAATTGCTTTATTTAAACCAGATTTATTACATGTTCTGGCTCTTTTGTTTATATTTATACAGCACAGGATACAATGACCTCTGCAGTGAGAGACAAGACAACCCAAGTGAGTACTTTATGATACTGTCTTCTGCAAAGCAGGTGTGCTATATTGCTACACAAACAGGTCGTAATGGAAAACATCGCTCAACCTTCATAAACAGAAACACAAGCTAGTAAATAAATTCAATTATTGTTGGGCCTGCAACCTCAGTCTTTAATTTACTATGCAAGTGACCCGCCATTGAGGTAGAGAAATGCTTCCATCAAATCAATTCATGTTAATCAGAAGCAATGGGCTCCTTTGGAGAAGCATCATTTTAAATCTTCTCAAGTTTTATCAAGGAACCCTTCCTGGTGTCACATGGGGCCATGAAATATAGTCCTCAGGAGGCATACTCTATGAAGTTATACAATTTTAAAACATAGTGAAAGTGTTAAAGTTAAATCACGGAATGCCACGATATTACTGCGCTGCACACCAAGAAGCAGAATAGAAATACAACCACCCTCTTCCCTTTCCAATGGAAACCTTTTACAGAAAGTACCAGTTTCACAGGAGATTAGGCAAAAACAGGACTAAATGTATTACTGAAATACACTAAATTCCCGTTCTGTGAATGGAAAGCCTTAAGGTCAAATACTGTCTGCAGGAGCGCAACAGAGAGCGGGGCCACTTACATCTCCCTCATCCCTTGCCCCAGCCTTGGCCCTGTCGATGGGCTGCGGTAATTAACCAAAATCCCAGAGGAGCGCTGCACTAAAGAAGGTAAGTGCAGCCCATGTCCTTCAGCCGCTCCTCTGCTTTGGCACGGCATGACCCTCTCTCCTGGCCTAACTGCGTCGGGAACTGAATGTTGTTACTTCTCTTTTGTGTGGTACGAAGCGATGAAGAGAATTTCTCTACAGAAACAGAGAACAAAAATTTTCTATGCTGCTGTCCTCTCAGAAATGTGCAATTATGATAGGTAAAATTGATCCTGGAGAAATTCTGATGCAGAAAGGTGGAAAAGCTCACAAATTTGTTAGAAAAAGGAATAATCAATACATATGCATTTGTGTTGAAAGACTGAATGCTATTACCGCTCCCTTTCTCTATTTATTACAAAATTGCCTGAGAACAATAACAGTAAACAAAATACTACATCAATAAGCTTTTTACAAAGTAACATGCAAATAAGATTTTTAAATAAAGTTAATTTAATATTTGATTACATTATTTATTCATCATCTACGACCCACCGTTGTGGGGGAAACGTTACCTCCTTGTTAATCAAAAATGACTTCCTCTTTGAATGCAAACCACATTAGCACTCCAAAGGGACATTTTTTCTTTTGCTTTTCAGTATTTTTCCCTTTAACTTAGTATTTGTTATGCTTATTTTTTTAAAACATTACCGAGCTTTTATTTACTTTTTTAAAGGAGTGTGTGAAGAGTGAGAATTTTGGCACTGTTGATTGAGGGAGAGAAAGGACTGTGTATGGAACAGAGCACACCTTGCGTCCTTACAGCTCTTAGGGCAGGAAGACCAAGAAACACAAGACCTTCCAAACATGTACTGTTTTTTTTCTTTAATTGAAGAATTTTCTTATTGGTAAGTATCACCTCTTTCCCTAAGCTAGCTCACATGTCTCTCCTACTCCACAAAAGAATCATAGAATAGTTTATGTTGGAAGGGACGTTTAAAGGTTGCCTAGTCCAACCCCCCTGAAATGAGCAGGGACATCCTCAACTATATCAGGTTAATCAAAGCCCTGTCCAACCCGGCCTTGAATGTTTCCAGGGATGGGACATCTCCCACCTCTCTGGGAAACCTGTGCCAGTGTTTCAACACTCTCATTCTNACCAGAGCGGAACAGAGGGGCAGAATCACCTCCCTCGACCTGCTGGCCACGCTGCTTTTGATGCAGCCCAGGATACAGTTGGCCTTCTAGGCTGCGAGTGCATATTGCCAGCTCACGTCCAGCTTTTCATCCGTACCCCCAAGTCCTTCTCCTCAGGGCTGCTCTCAATCCCTTCATCCCCCAGCCTGTATTAATACAGGGAGTTGCCCTGATGCAGATGCAGGACCTTGCATCTGGTCTTGTTGAACCTCATGAGGTTCACACGGGCCCACTTCTCAAGCTTGTCCAGGTCCCTCTGGATGGCATCCCATTCCTCAGACGTGTCAACCTCACCACTCAGCTTGGTGTCATCCGCAAATGACTGTCTCTGTCACTGTTGCAGTTAAACAGTACTGGTCCCAAATACAGACCCCTGAGGGACACCACTCATGACTGATCTCCATGAATGAGACAAAGAAAGACCAAAAGATAAAATAAACAGCAAAGAAAGCAGGGCACTCTGGGCCTGAATGGCAGCCTGCAGTATCCAGGGTGGTCGGGGAAGAGGATGGTTGCTCTGTCTAAAGAAAGGCAGAAACCGCTGCCTTAGGAGGTGACATAGGGAGGACCGAAAAACCTGTATTTCCCCTACCCTGTACTCCCCACAGCTGCCAGGGAGGGAGGCAGGGAGGGAGGGAAGAAGGATGGTGCTTGCCCAGCTGGCGCTGGAGTCTGAGGGTCCCACTTGCACACAGCAACCCCACAGATAGCACGTATGGGCGAGACACAGACCTTTTGCAAGTCAAACTTTAAAGCTTTAAACATGGATATTTCAACAGCGTTTAAGGACACCCTTCTTCCTCTACACTTAGCATATAAACATGACAGATGACTTCTACTTCAGTAGATTAATAAAGGCTAGTAAAAAGATTTTACTGCAAGCTTAAGAAAAAGTTAATATAGAAACTTATTCTGTCCTTGCTGATAAAAGAAAATATACATGTTCAGGTCCTAGGCAGCCTGGACAGACTGTTAATACAGCCAGCATTTTATAGACTGGGAAGCAACAAATTCACTCTTTCACAGAGACATCCAAAGGATTTTGGTTGCCCACAGGTCTGAACAACCAATTCCCTATGCTGTAGTAAAATCCCACCCAGTACTGCTTTTGTTTTGCTTCTTTAATATTTATTAGTTGTTTTAATTATTAGTAACGACTGGGGAACCTGTGTAGGAGGCAGCTGTGGGTGATGAGATAAAGATCTACTAGGTAAGGCCTTGTTCTTACACAGTTACTTCATTAGCACTGATAGAGGCAAATAATAAGAGGGGATGCCAATTAACACCAAGTCAAATAATACCACTATTTTAGAGTAAATTAATATTGGTTTATAACTCCCTTAAAGGCTGAGAAAAAAAAAAAAGACTTGTGAATTACCGAGTAAAACATTTAAGTAGAACACTGAATTCTCCATGTAATTACCCCCCACTAAATATTACGGATCATAGCATACAGTCAAGTACATTTCCATGCCCTTGACTTACATGCTGTTGGACAACTTTTCAAATTTTTCATACAGCAGTAGGCAGTTAACGAAGTAATCATTTCTTATTTATTTACTCACTATTGAAATTGTGCCCTCAATAAGCATTTAAAACTTCTTACAAAATAGTCTTTTTCTTTAGAAACTGTAGAAAACTACTAATTATTACTGAACAGGCTTGTAAGTAAGTAGATTTCACAACAAAAACAAGTTTTAAAATGTACTGACAGAAGTATACATAAAATGCTATTATTTCTGAAATACTTTATTTGCGTGTTTACGCAGACATCATACACAGCGTGTTTGAATTAGCACGTCCTCAAAAGCAATGCTGTGTGTTAGCCACATCCCTTCCGCCCATCCTTCTACATACTAAAGAAATAGAAACATTTTCTGACTTCGGTATTTAGATCATTTTGTACCTAAATGGCAATATTAGATTGTCAATTATACAGCTGGCATTTAACTCTCAGGCAAGTTGCCAAATTGTCCTTCTGTGCCAAGCCATAGACATCCCCCCCTGTACCTAAAGGCAGCTGCAGTGTTTTGGAGCTCTGTTCATTAAACTTTCTCCTCCTCGTTATCACAATAAGTGTTTTAGTTACGTTTACCTGTTCCTGTACATGCAGTCAAATTGCAAATACTGAGGAATGGATATCCTGTGTTTTGTTATAATCGCTTTTGGGGAAAGAAAAAAAAAAAACCAAACTCCATTTCAGCATACATTTTATAAAATTCCAAAATCCTAATACTTTTACTAATATTTAGCATCAATTGTTTGAACAGCTGACAAAGGAGACACTTGTAACTAGTCCATATAACTAACATACACCAGAGGAATTAGTGGTTGCTGGGCATAAATAGAAGAGAATATTTGTGTATTTTTTTCAAATTATGTGACATTATCTGTGTTTTTTTAACAAAATACATCTTTAAAGTTGACTTAATTCAAAATAGATGAGTCTAGCTCCATAGTCTCCTCATACTTTATGTCTCTGTCCACATATGTATAAAACCAGGGAAAGCAGGCATTTTAATGAACGTCTTCAGACAACAGATTATTTTAGTTCTTGAGAGCACAACCCAAAATTAAGACATTTCCTGTATGCATATGGGTATTATGGATGCTTTGAACGCACAACAACTTTCAAATATATTATCTGGAATGAAGTCAAGAGAAAACATTAATAGAGAGGTCCCTTCCAACCCTATGATTCTATGATTATGGTGGAGGTTGAAATGTTTCACTATCTGTTCTGAATTCTTTTCTGTAGTTCCTAATAAGCGATGCTGAACCCTCTCAGCAAATTTAACTACACCTTTCTCAACATGTTTTGTGCTTACTTTCAGATGTTTTACTTCTTGCTCTTGGAACGTATCACTCAAAAAATTTAAGACTTTTCTCTGCGAGTTCCCTATTTAAGCTACTCTTATCTACTGATACACTCCAGAACATTTGATCCTGTGATAGACATTTTAGCCATCAGCTTTAACAATACAGTAGGGATCATAGCCAGTAATTTTCTTAACTGTAAGGTGCGAAACTTCTTAAGAATTATGGTATGCAAGTACCTCTGCAGAGTATTAATCCAAAAATGTGCGTGCACATAAACCTTAAGAAAATTATGTTGTCAAATTTTCAACATGGAATACCTTCCCTATATTCTTATCAACAAACCCACCTGCAAACTGTTGCCTCCACTTGATAACTTAAGGTCATGTAGAGAGATGTATAAGTTATCTGTGATGAAACAACGTGAATTGCACCCTGATACAGAACAATTTTAGTCGTTCCTACATATTTTTCTCATTTCCTATTTCCTATTTCTCGCTGCTCATGTCTAATAGACTTCAGTGTTCTTGCATTAGGGCTGAACAGCTGAAACCCTCGAGATTTAGGAATACAGATTGGATTTTTACGATAGGTGATTTCTACATATCTGTTTGTCATTTGCTTTTATTTGCAATTCAGAAATATGATGTCAGAAACGTTTAAGAAAATAATTAGCTGTACTGGATAAACACACAACTCAATAGCAGATTATTTTCTAGGTCAGCTCCAATATATCACATTTACAGCCCCATGAGGTGCCAGCAAAATAAAGCAAAAGATTAAGTCCTGTTAAATTCCAGAAAGGAAGCCTGAGCCTTTTTTTTTTTTCCCCAAATACTAATAAAAGAAAGCTAAATCCCTCTTTCTTTTTTTCTAGACAAAGTGTTCTGGTTTTCCTTGTCATCAGTGACTGGCTTGATTAATTTAGAATATGATCGCTTCCTATGCCAGCACATTCGGGGTTTCCTGTGACAAAAGGCTCATAAATCTATTCGCTCACTTTGTCCGCCCCAAGTCATTCCCGCATGCTACTGTCTTCTATTGGCAAACATCGAGGTCCTGCATACCCTTTTAAGGGAAGAAAGCTGCAGCTGATCTTCATTTTCATGATTTACTTAACTTCCAACACTACGGGTACATACTGGCTCCATGTAAACCAATAACCCCAGATAAGAGAGTGCTGGAAGACACACATACAACTGAGCTGCTAGCAGTACACCCAGATTTTGAAAACGAGTAAGGGAGACATTCTCCAAAGCAAAATAAAAACCCACAGGCGATTAGGTTGAGGATGGTTTCGTTATTTAACAAGGGAGCAGACAGCACGAGGGAGAAATGGGTAGACCAGTATTTGTGCTACAAGAATATTAAAGACATATGAGTTGCATGTTAGCATAAGGCTTTAAGGGTTGCAGATTCAAACCTAACTAGCAACTGGAAGAGATTCCTAGGCTAAAATTTGTAGGAGGTACCTCTGCTTTCCACAGAAGATATGATTCTATATTGCACATAGAGAAGTTTGCCACACAGGTTCTATAAGACATTACATTCTTCAGTCTGACAACTGTTATTTTTTTCTTTGCATCTTCTGACTGTCATGCCAGCTGCCTTTCTGGACTACTTTCATACTTAACATTTTTAAAATGAGGAATATAAAAACCTCATGGACTTTCAATATTTCATCATGAAAATACACAGTCCAAACCTAATAATCATTCAAGCCCAATCTAATCAGTAAAGGATAATGCTATTGAAGGGTACAGAAGAGCAGCAACAAGCACACCACGTTTATCCTTGCAGGAACCCCATTACAGACAGTGCAGTACCTAAACATTTTGGAGAAGACAGTTTAAAGCTCTCAGAAAAAAACCTTAAGTTTGAAAGGATACACATTTAGGTGCAGGAGGAGTTCCCTAGAAATGCACTCTCATCAATGAAAATAATCTGAGCTTGCAAATAAACATTCCTTTGCAGGTTTCTCACACAAACCATGAGGAAAAAGACAACATTAAAGAGGGTTTCTATGTTGCTGAAGTACAAAACAGGGCTTCTACTGAGAAAAGGAATTAGGATATGAATTTACAAGGGAGTTACTCAGCGCTGCTCAGAGTTACATTAAGTCCCTCATCACCTTCCTTTCTTGGCTTCACTAAATTATTAACAGAAACCTAATCCAGCGCCAGTTCACCAAACCAAAAATACTTACTGGAAAGAAAAACAGCAAAAAGAGAGAGGCAAAGGCTGCTGGAGTAAAATAAAGGAGCACAGCTGTTATGTACCTACATATACGTATATTAAAAATATACATATTATATACATGCATGCACACAGACACCCCTACACGGAAACAATAAACACCCGCATATGGGGAAGCACAGATGTGCACTAAGCACAGCTTAGCATCTGCATAATGCAGTTTCATAGCAGCACGATTATCTATTTTAAATGGTAACACAGTCCTGTGAGCATCTTGGAGTTACAGTAGACAGCAAAACACAACAAATGTAAGCAAAGGCCATGCTTCTGGACCAGTATGGCTAACACAGCAAGGTTCAGAAACAATTTCCCCTGTTGTTTAAATAGATTTGTGCAACGCAAAGACCTGCAGCAGGCTCAGCAAGCACCGGAACGGGCTCTTGGTGAAAGCTGGGGACTCAGTAGATTTTTGACATGCAAAATATCAGCTGTTGCAGGCAGGGGGGACCACTCTCGGCAATGATTGTAGGTGGAAGGAAAAACCAACCAAACAAAAAATAAATACCCTCACTGGTCTTTTTTTTTTCCCCTCTGCCAGGTGACAGGAAGAAATCATGACTAAATCATCTGAAATCAATATGCATCCTTGGTCATAAGAAAAAAAAAAAAATCTCTAACAGTGTAGTGGTAAGTCAGGTGAAATTGTCTTAGAATATTTAAATTCATCTTGAAAACTTTGTTTTATAATATTGAAATGAATTTTGAAAATAGCTGTTGTTCACTTAGACAACCAAAAGGTACAATAACAAATGAGAAGTAAAAGAAGCATTTAAAAGATGATCCTGTTCTGAAAATTCTGGTAAACAACCTGAAATCTGACTTCCACTTCTTTTTTTTTTTTTTTTTTTTGAAGTACTTTCTTTTCTTATCTTCATCAGTTAGGAAAGGTTCTGTGGAAGAGAAATTCAGCATATCCACTAATCGGGACAGCATATAATACAAATCACAGTTATATTTCAATGTGTTGGCAATGCAGAATATTGGTTCTGTGTGCACGCACACAAAACGTGGCACAGGTAATTTGTAACTTGTGAATTAATAAAACTTCAAAATAGAGTACAAATATTTTTGTTCAACTAAGGTGAACCTCAAAACTCCATGAGAAGTTTATAAATGTAATTATAGAATTTACCTTAGGAAAGAAAAAGCCAGATTTTCCAAGAGAATATGTAAAAATTTAAGGTAGCAAATTTGGTAATAAAGCTGAAGCAAAGCAAATTACATTCACTAAATTTTCATTTTGTTCTATAAAAATTTCAACTTTCACTTGACATGAACTTCCTAAGTAGGCGGCATTTGATGCATGGAGTATTCCCAGAGGAGCTCAATGCCTCATGGAACTGAGGACTTCAAAAAGAAACTTGGAATCGTCTTGACTTGACTGAAGCCACCCTGAATGTCTCCTTACTTTTAGGGAAGGTATGACGTTGCTCAGGGTAGGTAGACAGAGGGATTGATTTACCTCCTTCTCTTAAAAGAACTGCTGTTCAGAGATGCCTCTCTCTCTCTCCATTGACAACAGAAAGAGCCCAATGTAGGTGGTCGGAGTTGGCTGTAAGACACTTAGCCTCAATTTCACTTGAAGAACTCTCCAGATGAAACCGTGCTTCTTGTGTCCTTGCATTTTTCTGGAGACATTTCTTTTTCAGTAGGAAATGTCAGGCTGCACAGTTTACCCGTATTTCTTGCTTCTTTTCAGTACACGCTTGTCAAAATTAAAGCAGAGGTACTTTCAGAGAGGCTACTTGCTGTTTGTCCTCAGAGTCCTGGAACCTGACCTGAATTCCTGACAGCAGATCCTACCAGATTACAGTTAAATGAACTTCTGTATGCAAAGCATGTTTTAAAAAAATTAGTTCCCAGTGCAGCAGTTTTCAGGGACCGGTCATCAAAAAGTAATGTGAAGGCAGGACAAGGTAGAGAAGGTATCCTCCTGACCCTTTCTTTAGGGATTTCATCTAAACCCGAGGGATTTGTTTTGAGAACTCCGACATGAATCTGGGGGCACAGAACCATAAGCCAATTTACCAGCATATCTGCTCTTCAGAGGGAGGCTTATTTCCAGCTTTGTGACACACAATACTGTTGAGCCACCAATTCTCCTTTAAATCTTTTGGTGCTCTCTACAAAATGTCTTTTGTCATTTTACGGGGTGGTTGAGAACCGAAGGACAACTTTTCTGCTTTTTTCAAACCCACACATCAAAACATTCTTTTTGTATTTAGATGGGCCAAGCAAAAGACATTTTTTCTGCTATAAACGGGTTGAAAAGGTGAGCTGTCAAGAATCACTAACATTTTTAAATGTTTGAACATTCTCCTCTATCTTTGTGGTGTATAACTATATAATTCATTGGGCCTTTTCTTTGTTTCTCTTCATTCTCAATTGGTTTTACATGTATTTTCTTTTTAGTCTTAGAAAAAAACTGAAACAGAATATAAGAACTCCTAATTCTACTGGAGGGACATCTTGAAAAGTATTAGATCATATTTACTATGTTCTTCTTAATGAGCCAAGAAATAAAAGATTGACAGCCTCTAAACAGATTATTTTATATTAAACATGGCACACTAATTGGCATTAGCTAAATCTTAAAGGTAAAGACAAATTAAAAATTAGAAGTCCCAATGGTACACGTCAATCTTTTTACAGTAGTCTGGTGCTTGTCAGAAAGTAGGTAAGAGCAGACTGGAAATTTCTGACTTTTTTTTTTTTAGCAAAAATATCAGTACCAAATTGAATATCTAGATAACTTTGTATGTACACATGCACACACTCTCTCACACTCACACATATATATAGGCTGATTTATACCAGTTTTGAGACAGGCAGATAGCTGTCCATATTTCTTCTTCTAATACATCTCATACTAGCCCATCATTCAAGGATTTAGGTGATGGAGAACATGATTTATGAACAAAGCAGATAAGACTCCTGGATTTCAGACTCTCTTGTTGTCAGCTATGAAGCTGTGGGATAGTCTTAGCCTTGACAATCCTTCCTTTCACATAAGCAAGTGTAATATCGAAGATCAACCTCGACCTTTCATGCGCCCGGGTGAATGCTCTCACCACTGGGGCAGTCTCTGTCCCTGACTCTGAAACCGGAGTTCTAAAACCTCAATTTTTGGAAGGATAATAAAAGGGAAAATAATTCCCCAGGAATTATTGTCATCCCCTGTTTTTTGCTAATAAAGGGGTTTTTGTTTTAATCCTGAGATATAATCAATACTAGACACTTTTCAAAAGTTATTTAGGCACTGTAAAGGGCAGATAATGGTAAAGTGGTTTTGGAAACATCACTGGGTGGGAGAATATAAGATTTTCATGTGTTTTAACACTTGTAATGAGCTGGTCTTGCACAGCCCAGCAAAAACACTGGGGATTAGAACCTGGACTCTTAAAAATTCAGACCAGAGAAGCAGCATTAAATCAGGCTTTCTGCTGCTGGGAGTCTGATTAGATACAAACTTGACAGCAGTACTGCCAACAGCTGGAACACTTCTATTTAACATTATATACTGTGCAGAATAGCATAGTTCTTTGATTGAGGATTCTTTATAATCCCTATGTATGTGTTTGTCATAAGGTAATTATACAGTGTGAACATCTCTTTGCATGATGACATCGTTCTGCTAACTGTGCTCGAGTACTAAATGTATTATCTATGCGTTCCTATGTATCTGGATGAATTCATACGTGCTCACACATTAAGATTAAATTCTCTCTGCCTGATACTAACTACATTAAAAGTAAATTTAAATGGCAGTAAAAATAGTTTAAAATTCTGTGCTTTAAAGTGCACTCTTTTGTTTATGATATTAAGTTGTTTGTTTGTTTCTTTGTTCTCATAGATGTGTGGGAGATTCATAATCACTTATTACCCACGTACAACATTTCTGTCATCTGTTCCCTGTACTTCTCATCCAGGGACTTATCTTAGCCCCCACAAATCTATTCTACTTCTTACATATCAATTAGAAATTATGGCATACACCTTAATGAAGGGTATTAAAGTACATTTCTAAAGAAAACAATGAAAATAAATTAATTTTTTAATTACACAATTACTGGCTTTCTAATCTAACAAATTATTCTAAACCACTATATTTTAACCCTGACTGTCTTTCTCACGTGTACAATGGACAACGAAAGTAATGCACTCAGAGATAATAGAAAAAAATTGCCTTAATCTACACTGATCAAGGCTACACACCATTTTCATTCGTATACTGCCATCACAAAGATAAGCATGCTTGATTTTGGTAATCTCTAATCAATATACAGCACGCCAGTTAAATATTTTCTAGCTGTTACTCTCCAGATGCACCATAATCAAGAGAGCACAATTAAAACTACAGTCCCCTCTAGACAGTCCTCCACTGTAAAGCAAATATGGTAGGGATGGAACTAGAGGACAGAGGAACTCAACTAACAGTAGGTTTAAGTTTCCAAGAGCAAAGCCCTGCAGGGACACCAGAGCTCACCCTTGGACCAGACGACGCAGTACAGTATGACATTGGGCTTAGCTAACAGACTCCACAGGTGTGTCTACACTGTTTCTTTGTGCAGCTTTAGATACAGCCAAAATTACTTAGCCGCCTGGAGAGTCTCAGGCTCTATTTAGGGTTAGTTCCACAGCTTTCATGTTGTCTTAAAGAAAATCAGTCTGCCTTTTTTCCTAATCGTTTTCATCTTTCTCTGCTGCAGTTCTGGACTTGCTTTCTCACAGCATGTTCCAGTTCTTAACGCAGAAACTCAGTCAAGATCCATGCCAGGACTGGAAAGCTTGAAGGGGGGCATAACCAGAAAAGGAGAGCCTGAGGAGAACAGTGTGATTCTCAGAAAGCCTGTGTAGTCCTAAAAGTGGGTATCGGTTTGCCTGTTAAACTCTGCTGCTTCACATGGCTACCACTCACCATTCAGCTTTCCAGACCTCCATGGTATCTCAACAACGAATGCCTAATGGAAAGATATGACTTAAAGCCCTGCACTGGACTTTACAGTCCCAGAGAGTGATGGCACCACTGACCGACCCCTACTAGCAGCATTTCATTTGGAGGTCATCACCTCCTACCCCAGACTCCAGACTATGTAAGCAGCATCTGGTGCTGTAGCAAGGATCTGCCACAACCTGACCGAGAACCTGCCCGCATCAGCCACCGCTGTCTCCAACAGCAGTAAGAAAAATGACCCAACATCTAGCTCTCATGCCAAAATGTAGCAGGAGTTTACTCAGCCCAAGAGATCGGAAATGCTGTGTTAGACCACTTCTTATTTTACCAAATTTGCACCAGGGTGCCTAGAACCTAAGACAGAGCAACGACTTCTATGCTTTTTTGGCAGCAACGTACTTTAAAGCTTCTGTTGCACCAAGTAAGTTCATCTATATTTTAAGTACCCTTTTTTAAATCTCAGGCATCGTTACCTCAGACAACTCAACTCTGGATTGCTCACCTTGCCATCCAGTCTAATGTTATTTATAACCTGAGCGCTACAAAATGGTTGTTACGTTCCCTATTCAAGAGCAAATCTGGCTTCAAATCCAGTAGTTTTATTCTATGCTTCAGGCAGTAAACACAGGCAGGCACTGAAACACACTCATGATACCAAAAAGCCACTTTTTTCCCTACCTAGCTTCACTCCAGCTATTTGCTTCTTTTCCTTGGTGTAAAAAAGAAGCTGGGGGGTAGAAATGGGGAGTAAATACTGGGATCCTTATGCTTGGGAACAGCTGCCAGAGAGCTCGGTTTGGAAGCTTTTGTTTGAGATCGTGTACCTACGCCCTGCTTACCTTGAGCCCTAGCAGAACAAATTTACAAAGAGCAATTCACAAGACTCTCTGAAAAGTGAAGTCTGCAGGAATTAAACAGTTCTTCCTCCTCGCCACGATATGATTAGGTGTCTCTGAGGAGTGAGTGACGCCGTCCCTCCCACTCAGCAGCTTCCGACTGACATTTCACTAAATACAACTTGAATCTCAAAGGGTTGATCTGTCAAGCGGTTTCGAACCAGAAAAGATCAGGCAGGTTCAGCTTCCCCCCTCAGTTGCATCCTCATTTCTAATTTTCACATTTTATGCTTCATGCAAGTGTTAATTATGGAGATGAAAGCCAGCTTGCTTTTATTCATCCATTCTTAGCACGTACACAAAAGGAAAGTACAAGTAGATAAAAAATTTGCCAAAAAGGGAAAAGGCTGACTGCAGCTTGAGGAAAGTAAAACAGAGCATTGATTGTTGCCACACAGATAACAATAATGATTATAATAATCACCATCAACATCTTCCTATCTAATGTAACAGGATTTTGTTATGCAAATTTTCTTTGACTTTGCTTGACCAGAGCTTACGTACAATCAGATTTTTAATTCATTAGGTTTTCTGTTATGACTGGTAAAGTCATCGTGGAAAGCCAATTTATATCATAGTTTAGAGTATCGTTGAAAGAACTATGACTTCCGTACAAACAAGATACTAGGTTTTTAAGTTAGTGTGGAAGACTCAAAGACGATTAAGATTATTTTCTATTCCTGTGGGCCTCCATCAAATAGAAAGCATTTTAATTACATATATTGATGCAATCAACAGATAAATATTTGAAGTGGTGTTTCCTGTAAAAAATACATTTATTTATATAGTCAAGCACATATACACAATAGGATTAGTACGCACCAAGTATTTCAAATGACTGATGGTCGCTAGGAAATCACACTCACATGCTACTGAAAACAGAGCTGCCCACTCCCTAATAAATCCAGTATTTGCAGGAAAAACACTGCATTGGTCATCCAGAAGATATTTACAAATTCCAACACAAATAATTTTACATAACATACGATCACGAAGGAGAGAACGGTGAGATACCACCACCATTTAACAAATATGCAGTCCAATGCTCACCACAATTACCCCAAATTTGTGAGAAGCAGGTTTCATTCCTGCCTTTATCTGCTATCTGAGAGAATTCAAACCTACATGTCGTTATTTCCTTTGATAATTCCCATAAACCCTACTGTAAGAGGAATTTTGGAGTAAGCCTGTTTGATTATTTTTTTAAAGCTCCCACTCTCTGCTGTTGAAACTGTTCCACATGTTATAAATACTTACACATTCATTAGAGAACTATAACCTAAACATCAGGCTGGAAGGCTTTTCTTTGATTCTGGGACTTTTTT
>VWZL01006768.1:1514682-1546613 GCA_013396915.1 Stercorarius parasiticus | reverse complement strand
ATATATAAAGATATAGATATTTTTTATATATATATCTCCGAAACCAAATATATCATTAATGATTAACATGGTGTTTCTTTAAAACCGTTGCACAGTTGTTCTTCCTGCTGTGCTGCTGCCCAAACCCACAAATCCAAAAATATATATAAATATATATTTTTATCTATAATGTATATATATTCATATATAAAAATATATAATTTTTTTGTATATTTTTTGTGTATTTTTCTGTATATTTGCGTTGCTGCCCAAATCCACACGATGATTCCTTCCGTCCCGCAGGCATCATCACAGAGGAGTATTTAAGCGAAGAGGAGCTGCAAGCGGCCAGTGCTTTTAAACCCTCCAACTTCGTGGGGGTGGTGTTCACCGACGCCATGTCCTACCAGCTGAGGTTTCCCGATTCGGTCGCCATGTCTTCCATTTATATGGAATCGAGAGGTAAACGCGCCCGCTCTTCTCTATATCCGTAAAGGGATAAACTGAAAAATCAGGCCCTCTTTTTGGTTTTTGGGCTGATGCTGCATATATTGTTTTTTTGGAAGTTTTCCCCACCGTTTCTAAGGGACCTCAAGCTGCCCTGCATTTACGTTAGGGATCAGACGGCCGGAACTCCGTCTTTTTGCGTTTTCAAATGCCTTGCTTTATTCTGCAGCCAGCTGCTCCAACTTGCGGAAAGGCTGTGAGTCGGTGACGTACTGGACCTCGGGATTTACAGCTCTGCAAGCCTGCATCGATGCTGTGATTATACAGGTAAAGCGAAAAAAATAACAGAATAAAACCAAGGAGGTTCGAATCCGCGGACTGCCTTGGCTGCGAGGGGTTTTGGGATGTTGCCTGTTGATTGTGAAAAATGCCTTACCAAAAATTAGCTTGCATTCGGTGGGAAGGCAGAATATTTCATGTATGTTTTGCCATGTTTTTGTATAGAAGTGTTCTTGTCCTGTTGGGTAATGTGGCTGTTTGTCTTCATTCGTGTCCAAATGAGCCTGAACCGTCTATCACAGCCGTCGTCAAATCACAAATGCTTGACAGTGCTGGCCCCAAAATGTTATTTAAGATGCTGTACCAAAAGGGGCTGCAGAATTTGCCATACAATTTTATTATCTGTATTTATAGAAGCATAGAATGGTTTGGGTTGGAAGGGACCTTACAGCCCACCCAGTGGCACCCCCTGCCCTGGGCAGGGACACCTCCCACCAGCCCAGGTTGCTCCAAGCCCCGTCCAACCTGGCCTTGAACACCTCGAAGAAGATCAAAGGGCCGGAGCCCCTCTGCTGGGAGGACAGGCTGAGAGAGCTGGGGGGGTTCAGCCTGGAGAAGAGAAGGCTCCGGGGAGACCTTCCAACCCCTTCCAGTCCCTAAAGGGGCTCCAGGAAAGCTGGGGAGGGGCTGTTGTCAAGGGCATGGAGCGACAGGACGAGGGGCAATGGTTTAAACTAGAGCAGGGCAGGTTTAGATCAGCCATTAGGAAGAAGTTCTTTACGCTGAGGGTGGTGAGACACTGGCCCAGGTTGCCCAGAGAGGGGGTGGAGGCCCCATCCCTGGAGACGTTCAAGGCCAGGCTGGATGAGGCTCTGAGCAACCTGATGTAGTTGAAGATGTCCCTGCTGACTGCAGGGGGGTTGGACTAGATGGCCTTTAGAGGTCCCTTCCAACCCTACACGTTCTATGATTCTATGACCTCCAGGGACGAGACAGCCACAGCTTCTCTGGGCAGCCTGGGCCAGGCTCTCACCGACCTCCCAGCAAAGAACTTCTTCATGAAGTGTCTCATCTAAATCTCCCCTCTTTCAGTTTAAAACCCTTCCCCCTTGTCCCATGGCTCCCCTCCCTGCTCCAGAGTCCCTCCCCAGCTTTCCTGGAGCCCCTTTAGGGACTGGAAGGGGCTCTAAGGTCTCCCTGGAGCCTTCTCTTCTCCAGGCTGAACCCCCCCAACTCCCTCAGCCTGTCCTCACAGAAGAGGTCATCATTGTCAGCAATGCCCTTTTCCCTCTTTCCTGTTGTGCCGCTCGTCTCATCTTTTTTAGGTGATAGGAATTGCAAAATTGTTCATTTTCTCTCCAGATGTTCCCCAGCTTTTGGACTGGGATCTGGGGACAGCGGGGTTGCGGGGGCTCCAGGTCTTTCCCCGTCAGGGGGGGATGGAGCCGGGGCTGAAAATCAGGAGCGATGCAAAAATAACTCTTCCTTCTTTTCCTTGTAGCTGAAGACGAACCACTCGGTGTGGGAACAACTCCAGTTGACGAGGGCGATGGTCATGGGAGAGGCCGCGGTGGTGGAAATCGATAATTTCCCCCGCGCGATCATTCTGATTTACCTCGTCATCGCTTTCTCGCCGTTTGGGTATTATCTGGCCATTCATATTGTGGCGGAAAAGGAGAGGAAGCTGAAGGAATTCTTAAAAATATTGGGACTTCACGACACTGCCTTTTGGTACGTGAGGGTTTGGTATAACCCGTTCTTTATAAAAGAAGTATGGAATATATAAAGAAATACTAAAAAAAAATAACAGTTCGTAAATTAAGTATAAAAAAAAAAACGATTTCTAAAAGAAGTATTAAAAAAAAATAAAATAACGGTTTCTAGGAAAACTCCTCTATCCCATCCCCTGTTTTTTTTAATTGTTTTCAGTGTGATTACCTGAAAACAGCCTAAAAGTGAGATACTCTGTAAAATCTAACATGGAGATACTTGCGGTATCGTGAAGATAGGAATATTTTCATAAGTAAAATACCAGAGTAATACTGTTGCGTTTGTGCCTGTAAAGTTACGCCAGGCTTGGAGGGATTAAACATGACGATTACCGAGATATTTATGTAGTTTGTTTTTATTGTTTTTAAATAGTTTTGGCTCGGTACCTCCTTTTCTCGGGCTCAGCAGGTCACCTGCAGTCTCTCTTCAGCACTTAGCAGCACTTTGCCCCCCCACGTAATTAAACAAATCTCCCTCTATAATTTTAACGCGACAGAGCACTCTAAGCAACAGGTTTTAATTTATTTCCTTACCGGGATGGAAATTGTCCTGTGCAATATAATGGTGGGGTTTTTTCCCCAAAGGAGAGGACGTACTGATTTGAAACCACTGAGAGTTGCAGAGAGAAAAACGGGTTTTTACCTTCGCCGCATCATTTCAGCGTCTTTCCCTGCTGCACCCTGTCAGCCAGCGGGGGTTCTCTGGCTTATTTTTATTTATTTTTTTTTCTGGTGGTTTGGATTTCTGCACCCCAGCTCTTTTCTGGCAGTGAGTTGTGTTTGTTTGCGGTAGGTCCTTGGTGGCAAAAATTACTTGGCGGAGTCCTGCGCCGCTCGCGCGTCAGCACGGAGCGTCTGCAGAAAATCATTTTTACTCTTCCCCGTGTGAAATGGGAACGATCTGCAAAGGCACACCGGTAAGGCGGCTTTGCTGGGCCGCCGAATATAACTCAGAAACTTGCTTCTGAGGAAAATGCGTCGTTTTTTACTACCTGTACACAAACCGCCGTTGTTTCCCGAGGTCAGAATTGCTCCCAGACTGGCAGCTCTGTCTTTCAAAAAGAAAAGGATTTTATTACCCTGCCCAGCTACCGGAATGACTAGCATATTAAATTTTAAATAGAATTTCTTTAATTATTGAAACCTACTACTCAGATACTCTCTTTCGGTTGTACCAGGGAATTAATTATGCAAGTTAAAAAAAAAAAAAAAAATCATGAATCATCTAATTGTGTTTCTTTTTGATGCTGTGGGTATCGATGCGTGTGCTCTAATGCCTCGAACAATTACGGGGATGTTTACAAGAGCTCTTTTTATTTGGGGGCTCTTGTTTTGTCGCAAGCCTGTCCTTTGGTGCACAGCTGTCTGGAATATTAAAGAAGAATGGTAGTTTTAGCTGGTTTTGCCTGTGAATAATTCAGGCTGGGGACTCATTGACCGGTTTCTGTTCTTTTTTCTTTTTTTTTTTTTTCCTTCTCTCTCCCCTTTTTGCTCCTAGGCTTTCCTGGGTGCTGCTCTACATGAGCCTGATTTTTGTCATGTCCATTCTCATGGCGGTGATTGCCACGGCCTCCTCCCTCTTCCCCCAGAGCAGTGCCTTCGTGATATTTCTCCTCTTTTTCCTGTATGGAATCTCGTCGGTAAGTATTCCTAGTCTCGTAGAATTTGGCCATCCCATCCCTGCGTTGGTTTTTTCCCTTCCCATCTGGTCCTGTTCTCTCTGCCAGAGCGTTTGAACGAGGGTAGGTCCTGTAGGACGGAGGGTGGTGTCCGTCTCCCCTCTCCCCGTCCCCGTCCCGTACTGGTTGGGGTGTTGTACAGGTCTGGACCATCGCTACGAGAAATATCTCTCCTCACTGACTTATCTTGAGTTTATAATTGTCTGTCCTTGAACTGAAAACACTCCGTACAGCACCATTGTGATGTCCGAACCCGTGCCCTCTTCTAAACATTTGCTGTTACCATATAGTGCAATGGTAGAATTACTGTATAAATTATAGAATAGCTGTAGAATTATATCTGTATAGAATACTGCATAAATCATAGAATAGAATATAAATAATAGAATTAATTTATACAGCAAACTGCTTGTCTGAGTCCACCAGTGCAGAAATGATCATTTATTTACTGTCATAGACAGAAGGCACTGACCAGGGCATACGTGCACGCTCAGCCATATGGCTCCTTATGTTTCTTTTATATTTTTTTTCCTGTGCTCTATCACTTGGCGTCTTTGGGGAAACTCTCCCTCCCGATGGTCTGTTTGTAAGGGCGGGACGTGGGTGAATGCTATACCAGGAAAACTATATGATTATCGGAAGCAAAATTGAAGTTATAGTCTTTTTAGTTTTTCTATACCCTGTATTATTATTATTTTTTTAATATAGTACCTTCTTACATTTTTTTGATCTGTCCTTAGGTTTTCTTTGCGCTTATGCTGACACCTCTGTTCAAGAAGTCGAAGCACGTGGGTATCGTGGAGTTCCTGGCCACGCTGGCGTTTGGGTTCGTGGGCCTTAATATTGTCCTGCTGGAGGATTTCCCCAAGTCTTTCGTCTGGGTTTTCAGCCCCCTGTGTCAGTGCAGCTTCTTGATCGGTGTCGCGCAGGTAAATACCCTTTTACTCCTCCGATGGCAGCTGCATCACGCTCATTTGTCTTGCATTGCTTGAAAATAAATAGTGACATAGATATTCTTAAATATATTTATTTTTTTTAACAAACCGATGCTGGTGGGGGAAAATGCCTGTTCTAATAGCTTCCCACGGCAATTTAATATCAAGTAAAATACAGCACGCCGTCAAGCAACTGTT
The DNA here is from genome assembly GCA_013396915.1 of Stercorarius parasiticus. Classification (NCBI taxonomy): domain Eukaryota; kingdom Metazoa; phylum Chordata; class Aves; order Charadriiformes; family Stercorariidae; genus Stercorarius; species Stercorarius parasiticus. The sequence continues at coordinate 1,541,327 of VWZL01006768.1, read as the reverse complement.
ATTCTTTCCGTTTGTTGCTGTCATCTTAGTTACTCTTTAATTCTAATTTATTTTTTTCTCCTGTTGCTGAGTTTTGCACTTTGCTGGCGTGTCTTTCCAGGCTGGTGCCGTGTAACATCCCCTCTCTCCGTGTTTGTTGGCAGGTCATGCATCTGGAGGATTATGAAGATGGCGCCACATTTTCAAATCTGAATCACGGCCCTTACCCGCTCTTTATCTCTCTCATTTTGTTGGTGCTGGATAGCATATTTTACCTGCTTGTCGCCGTCTACCTTGATCAGGTTATCCCAGGTTTGTTCATGAGAAAAAAACGGAACTGACCTGTGCCAGCATCGCCGGTTCCTGAAGTCCGGAGCCTGGTGGAATTTCCAACTTAATTCCGGCTGTGGAGAAGGGAGATGCTGCTCTTTGCAAATATATTTTACGCTGTGACTCGGGATGCTTTAAGCTGAAACAATTTATATTGTGTTAAAGCTGTGAGATGGGAAGAGGGGTGGTAGCGTGTTTAGAATTGATGGCTTTAGGTACGCCAGTGAGACTTTGTTTCCCTCTTTCTGAAGGAAAAGCTCCCGTGCTGGGTTAGTGCCTCAGCAATTTGCTCTTTTAGCCTTGAAAATTGAAGAGCGCTCTGCCTGTTCCAGCCCTTTCCTTGTGACGGCGGGAGTTTAGCATGACACATAGAATGAAGTTGTTAATCTTGTGACTAATGCCTGATGAAGCCCGTCAGCTCCCTTCGCCTCTGAGCTCTCTGGCTTTGTGTTGCCCGTGTTTGAGTCCCTGCTCTTTCAGCGCCAGGGATTTCTCTTGCACAGGAAGAGATTTGTACGTATGTTTAAATACTTAGCAAAACTGGAACCTGCTGGCAGTGCTGGTGGGAACCGTGGCTAATGTAAACTTGGCTGATGAAATCCCTTGGGAAGGGGGGCGTGGGCTGGCTCCTGAACCTTTAGCAGGATAGCTCGTGGCTTTTATGGCTAAAACCCCAAAGCTGAGGAATATCTACTCTTACAATAGCACTTCTTGTACTTTCACAACGCTTTGTAATGTTGCGGTTACAACGATGAAAGAAGTTGTCTTTTTTCCCTTTATCACCCAGGGGAGTTCGGACTGCGCCGCACGCCGTTTTTCTTCATGAAGCCCTCGTTTTGGTCAAAGCACAGAAAAAATTACAAGGAGTTGTACGAGAGCAGCGTCAACGGCAGCTTAAGTTTCAGTGAGATCGTCGAACCCATGCCTTCCGAGTTTCAGGGCAAAGAGGCCATCAGGTAAGATTCCCACCCTGCCCCACCTGTCACCTGGGGCCCTGACGTTTTAGCCTGCGATTTGAAAAGCCACTCTTGTTTCTCCCATCGTCGGATTCAAATAGCATATGGTATGCATTGCGGAGCATCCTCCGCGCGCCCGGCGCGGCCAGCTCCCATTTTCAGTCAAGCCCCATCATCAAGGCCATGGATGCTCTCCAAGGGCAAATCGCTGGGCTTAAAGAAAGGGGTTGTTTGTGGATTGTGTTCCTCCGGTTGGAGTCCTCTCAAAACCGGCCGGTTTTCCATTCGCTCAGTTTCGCTGAGGCCACGAGAGGCGTAAGCGGTTGCAGATGTTGAAACGCCTACTCTCCTGGGAGGGTTTGGTTTTCTGGTAACACACATTTTGAGGAGAAAAAGCTGAATTGTAGGTTTGTGAGAAGGCTGGTGTGTTCTCCGTAGACCAGAGGAGAACTTCGTGGTGGTTTTACCCAGCTGCCGTATCTAAGAGGGTAAAACAAGACTGAAAAATAGATGGCCATGCTCATCTTTTGCATTGCATTTTTGTCACCTGTTGTCTTGCATGTGGACTGTCATGTATTTTTAGCGTGTCTTGGATATTATTTTCAGCATCTTCCTCTTAGCCCTTGTTTCTATCATTTTCCAATGGCGTAGCCTGGTGGGAGTTGGGGAACTCCGCATCCTCACTCCTTGGGGCTGGCTCCGCTGGTCTCAAATAATTATTTGAGCTTAGTGAGCAGAACAAGTCTTGTGTTGTCCGTGCTATCCATGTCTCTTTGGGCATCTGCCATAGGCTGGAGGGTCCAGTTTTAATCCTGATATTCTCATGAGAACATTGTGGCTGTTTTTGCGTTATTCATCCACCCTGGACTCTTTCCATGGCATCGTTCCAGCAGCTCTCCATCATTTTCTCACTATCTTGTCATCTTCACGTGTACAGGTTTTGTTTTCTTTCATACCCAGTTCTCCTCCCCACTATTCACACCTCTGATCCGCTCCCCATCCTCATTTTCAGGGTGGCCAGGCTTCCAAACCCCATCCTTCGCAGGGTGCCTTCAGATAAAATAGTTGGGTTTTTCCATTTTGAAAGCAGTGGGGCTGTAAGGAAAGTTTTTACCTTTCGTGGAGAGAAAGATACCTGCTTTCTTTGGCCTAACTTTGATCAAGAACAGTCAATAATCGTGTCTTTGGTGTCTGGTGTACTAATACCTGTTTCCCATATAGTGTCTGTTGAGTCTTCTGTTGTACTGTGGAATTACTGCGGAGTAGCCGTGCCCTTTTCTAGCTTGGGAAACCTCTAGTGAATTGTTCTACTGTGTGAAAGAAACACAGATTTGAAATAATTCAGTCTGTCATCAGGGGAAATACCTTAGAAAGGTGACCAGAAAAAGCTTTCTGATACCAGGGTGGAGATGGACTAAGGTCTGCGACCAGATGCCCTGTCTCTTGACTTGCCTCTACGAGTCATTAATGTGCCTGGTGCCACTTCAGCGTGGTCGTCTTGTTGTGACTGTTGATGATTCAAAATGACATATAAAGATCCTAAAATAGTTTGTAAAATGACATGTCTTCTTTCAGAATCAGCTGTGTTCAGAAAACATTCAGGAAAAAGGGGGAAACTGTGGAGGCTCTCCGAAGTAAGAACATTTTAGCTTTTTAGCCGCTTATCAGGCACAGAGGAGCGATAGCTGAATTGCCGAGTGATCTTTTGTGTTTCAATTTTGGGCTTTTTGGTTTCTTTTAGTGGGGTGGGACCTTGGAGCATGAATGCCAGATGTGCTTGTGTGTGTCTTCTCTCACCGCTTTGGCAGCGTTTAAAATGGCGCCCCAAAAAAGAGGAGCCCTTCCGTCACTAAAGAATCATCCCTGTTACTCCTCCTCTGCCCGTGGCGTTAGTGATAGGCTCTTCCCTGCCCCGTTTCCCTGATCTTTTCATCTCGTTTCCCCGTGTGGTTTTTAAACGTGGCCACCCCTCGGGCAGCGCAGGGACCGTCCCAGCCCCGGTGGTCCCGTGCCGGGGCGTTGGAGGTAAGGTGTCCCTCGGAGCAGAGCGTAAATGCATACCCCATATGTCAGTATTTGAATTTACCTCTGCGCTAGGAGCCGGCTCCGGGTGCCGGGAGCGCGTCGGTAATGTCTCCTCTTTCTCTTGCGCCTGCCTCGGCGACCAGATTTATCCTTCGACATCTACGAAGGTCAGATCACGGCTCTGCTCGGGCACAGCGGGACGGGGAAAACCACGCTGATGAACATCCTCTGCGGGCTGTGTCCGCCCACCGACGGTGAGTTAGGAGATTTGGGGTGCCCTGCTTCCTAAAACCAAAATAACCTTATGGTTATTTCGGGATGCACCAAGTTCTTCTCTGGATAATGTCTGGAAGAATCCGCTTTAGCTTCATGCTCACGCTGACCTGCTCTCTGGCTGTAACAGAACCTCTCGGTTGATTGCCCCTGGCTTTTTTTTTGATTTTTTAGGGTTCGTCTCCGTCTATGGGCACAAAGTCTCTGAAATCGATGAAATGCTCGAAGTGCGACAGATAACGGGGGTGTGCCCCCAGTCCGACATCCACTTTGATATATTAACCGTGGAGGAGAATCTCTCCATATTTGCTGCAATTAAAGGAATCCCTCAGAATGATTTGATACAAGAGGTGAGTCAGCTGGGCACAAATATTGTCTGATATTTCAATTTTAACCTGTAGGGCAAAATACCCTTACACGGCACAGGTATTGCCTTAAAACAGATTTGCAGGGGAATATTGCTTTACAGCATAACAGGCAAGGAGGCAGAGAACAGACACATGGTTTGACATAGATAAACTGCTAATTTTTCCCAGGAAACTAAAACGCTCCTGAAACTTTGAAATTTTAACTCCGAGCGTTTGTGTTCAAGCATAGACCCGTTTTAATTCTTTGGGTTTGCTGGAGCTAAAGCCTCTGGCTGTCCAGGTTTGTACAGGGTGTGCAGCTCAGATACGGAATACGCTGTGAATTAGGAGGAGTTAATTTGAGGGTTAATTGCTAATAATCTGGTTAAAAAAAAAATTGTAGCCTGTTTTTAACGTTTTTAACGTTTCTTACGTTGTGAAGGTGCAGAAGGTGCTGCTGGATTTGGATATGCAGCCGATCAGGGACAACCAAGCTAAAAAATTAAGTGGGGGGCAGAAAAGGCGGCTGTCGGTGGGAGTTGCTGTTCTCGGGAACCCCAAGGTGAGTCCGGCGGGGGCGTTCCCAAATGCCGTCATCAGCACACCTAGGGCTTGGTGTCTCTTGTCCCAACCGACTAACGCATATAAATAATGTGTAAGGTGCAGAAATTGTCCCTGTGAGCATCCGTTGCTCTGTTTTTCTTCATTTATGGTTTAAACAATTAAAACCCCTTCAATAGCTTGATGCTTGAGGATGCTAATGGCTTAGGTAACGGCAGGAGCTCTGGATTTGATCTCTCCGTGAAATAAATAGCGGGATGAGTTTTGCGTTGTCTCTGGCAGGTAACGTTTAGCTCCCGACAGCGAAACTGTCGGAGACTTTCCTTGCAAAGCCAGCCGGGCGCTTGGAGCCGGGATGGGGCCAGGAAGCTCTTTTGTCTTACAGATCTGGTATTTCTGGCCTGTAAGAAGGGGAACCACTTTTAGATCTATATTTAACAATGATGTGTGTGACAGTTCGCTGGGATTTTAAAGGCATGCATGTCTATTTAACCATCCCTGACTGGGAGGAGTGAATACATAGCTAAACATAGTTGTATTAGAATAAAACAGACTATGGCATTAACTTACTGTATGATTTTTCCATTTGTCGCAACAGGAGGTAATTTATTCAAAGCATAGTGAAGACCACTGCCTTCTTGCTCTAGGATGTTTCCTTTATGTTTTAGAATTATAGAATTATAGAATCGTAGGATCATAGAATCGCCCAGGTTGGAAGGGGTCGTTCAGATCATCGAGTCCAACAATCGACCTAACTCTGACAAAACCACCACTACACCATATCTCTAAGCACTGCATATACCCAGCTTTTAAATCCCTCCAGAGATGGTGCCTCAACCCCTTCCCTGGGCAGCCTGTTCCAAGGCTTGACAACCCTTTCAGTGTAGAAATTTTTCCTAATATCCATCCTAAACCTCCCCTGGCGCAACTTGAGGCCGTTTGCTCCAGTTTAGAGGACTAACTAGCTGGCTTAAACAAAAAGCGCAGTCTCTGTTACTTCGGTGGGATATCCTGAGGCCGATACCTTGCGCTGGGTCTGGCTTTGCAAACCCTTCTTGGTTTTGCTCAAAGGTGTTGCTGCTGGATGAGCCGACGGCGGGTATGGATCCGTGTTCACGGCACATCGTCTGGAACCTCTTGAAGAACAGAAAAGCGAATCGCGTGACCGTTTTCAGTACCCACTTCATGGACGAGGCGGACATCCTGGCCGGTGAGTCCTGCCACCACCCCCCAGTACCGCCCCGTGTACCCAGGCCCCGAGTGACAGTCACCCTACGGAGCATAAAGGGATGCTTCTCTAACAGTGGTATAGGCCTTTATTTGAAGTATATAGTTGGTTTGGGGGAGTAAACTGACAGTCCTCTGATTTTTTTTGTTGTTTCTAGATCGTAAAGCTGTGATTTCTCAAGGGATGTTGAAATGCCTTGGATCGTCTCTCTTTCTCAAAAGCAAATGGGGAATTGGCTACCGCTTGAGGTGTGCTTTTTGTGTGATACCAGTTATGTGACATCTATCTCTTTTTATTGTTTTCTGTTGAAATCTGTAAGATCAGCACCCCCTGCCCCCCAAAAATGATCCTTTTATCATCTTCACGCTGCGCCTTTGGGGCTCTGCGTAAGGAGAAAAGCAAGCTTTTAAAACCCAATTTCTTGCACGTTTTTGTAGCATGCACATCGATGCCTACTGCAACACGGAAGCGACCACCTCGCTGATCAGGCAGCACATCCCCGCCGCCAGCCTCCTCCAGCAGAACAACGAGCAGCTCGTCTACACCCTGCCGCTCAAGGACATGGACAAGTTTGCAGGTATGGATGGCTTTGTTGTGCCACGGGTTGAGTGGCCGCAGAAGAGAAACCCGCTTCCACAGCCTGCAATTCTTGTTTAATTGTCACTTCTGCATCTATGTGTTTTTATCCTTATCCATTGTTTTGCTGTGGTGTGGCTGATGATCAGTCTGTCAAGGTCTTTCTCAGGTGAGCGAGGACCTCGGCGCCTCCTCAAGGGGGCTGTGATGTGTTTGGAGGGACGTGGGCACCTGGTGCCAAGTTCTGGGGAGAAGCACCCTTTGGCAGGAGGGTGAAGAGACCCTTTTGTCCGAGAATCCCCTTGTCCTGCAGACCCATCATCTCATTGCAGAGCGTTTTAATGGGCAGGGCTGGCCTCCAGCGGGAAGCCAGGAAGTCCCAAGTCCTACAAAAATCAGTCCCCCTTGTTGAGAGCCACAAAAGCACTGTGTCACCGCCTTTAAACTCAGCGGCGAGACGGGGCGCGGAGCAGACACGTTGTTTTCACTAGATGGCAGCAATTATCTGATCAGCCCTACACGGGGCTCCTTGTTCGTCTCCCAGGAGAAAATGGAAGAAACAGTGTGTCCTTTGCACTGTGTGGAAAGCTGAGGGAGAATCAATACTGCTGTGAATAGCGGCTCGTATTTCATAAATGCTTTTTTCCCCCTTGCATTTGACCAGTTAATAATTTATTAGTATTACCTTTAGCAGCCACTGCATATACTTTTGAAAAACAGGCACCTCTATGCAAGATTAGATCCATTCCCCCAAATTATTTTAAGGAGAAGCTGAGGTTAGGAATATGCCTCGGCTACTGGGGCGGAAGAAATCGCGGAGATCTGATGAGCATCGTTGGGTACCCGACCGCTCTTCCCATTTGACGCATTTGCGTTTCCCTTCAGTGTGACCTTGGCTCTGAAGCTCCCCGTTTTCTCGAGTCCTTCACCTGATGGGGCTGGCAAGAGCCCAATAGCAGGGTGGGTTTTTTTTATCCCAGGGCGCTAATAAGCGCGCTCACTCAGAACATCATTTTGGTCTTCAAGCTATGCGTGCCGTCCAGGATGTCCTGCCCAGTTAAGCTGGCTTTACAGATCTGGTTGTATATTATATATATAGATGTAGGTGTGGTTGTGTGTGTATATATATATACTGAAAAAAAAAAAAACCCTCAGTGGTTTTATTTGCAAAATCTCCTTGTGCCTGGGCAGGGATCTGGGCAGGATGAGCTCTCCTGCAGTCCCTGCGTGTGACGTTTCTCGCAGCCAGCCAGGAGGCAGCTCTGAGCCCAGGAGCTTTAGGATGCTGAGATGGTTTTCGTAAACATTACAGCTTGGGGAAAACATGCCGCGTTTCCCACACCCGACCACAGAGGTTGAAAAGTTTTTGTGCTAAAAGGAGCTTATCCCAACCTTGGTTCTCAAGTGATCTGTGTCTTCATAAGTAAGCAACCATGTTTGCACGTTACCTGCTTTTTTCCTACCATGCAGAAGGCTCTAGGGATGCCTCCGATGTGCTTGGAGGTCTCTCAGGAAGACGATGTAACCCTGTTCCAGAGCAACCAGTACGTTTCTCTTCTGTCTCCAGGCTTGTTTTCCGACCTGGACACTCATTCCCATTTGGGTGTTATCACCTACGGCGTTTCCATGACGACGCTGGAGGACGTCTATCTGAAGCTGGAAGTCGAGGCAGAGATCGATCAAGCAGGTGGGATGGACCGCGGCTGTTTTCCTCTCTTCCCTCATATTTGATTTAGTCTTGGTTAGTGTAAAATTGTCCCTGCCACGTCACTGCCAGAAGGAGTTTTGCCACGGGGGTAAGAGTAAAAGTATCCTCTCCGAGTGCTACATCCAGCAGCGTGGGGCTCCTTTGGTTGCTCCGCATTCCCGGCTTCTGAAATATTTAACACGAAAAACAGGCAAAAGCAGCGAGTTGGGCGGGGAATGATTCTGGGAGGGTCCAGGGGAAAAGCTTTTTACTATCTGTCCCTGCAGTAATTAATTTTTCATCCAGTGTACTTACATCTAATTTCTTTGCTTTGCAATTGCACTTTTTGTGGCTAGCTTTTTAAAATGGGCTTTATTTTCCTAATGGAGCTTACTTTCAAGAAACTGTAAATGCACAGTATAAACTTCATTTCCAGTCTTCTGCGTGAACAGCAGTATTAGCCTGCACTTAAGGCTGAAATGGCTGAACTTGTCTTTCTTCCCCTCCTTTAAATTAACTTCCCATTCAAATGAAGAGTTGGGACTGCTTAAATATTACTCCGGAATGAATCAGTTCTCCTTTCGATGTTAACTTTGAATGGTTTAAACTATCTTAATCTTTCTAGAGCTTTCTTTGCGATACAGACTAGTAAACTATCCTGCTCCGCAAAGCTTTTGCATGGGTGGAAGAGGGTTTAACAGCTGAATATGCTGGTGCTGAGTAATACAGGTGCACACGTGGGCTAATGGTATGGAATTGGGGCAAGTTGCACCTTTTGAGTGGCAGAAATGTGTATCGTCTGCCAAGCAGGTGATTTACGGCTTTGAGGTAGATGGGTGTCATTGAGCTTGGGGTGAAGCGGAGAGATGGGGGTGGGATGAGATGGCTTCTGCAACAGCAAGGGCAAGGACTTGGTGGCCACCCAGCTTTCTCCAGCCCCGCCATTTCAAACCACATAGCTTTGATGGAGCATCAAATTCAGAGAGTTTTACTCTCTTCTTTTCCAGATTATAGCGTGTTCAATTCCCAGCAAGTGCAGGATGAAGTGGACACGAAGTCCCTTGACGATATGGAGCAGAGCCTCCTGATGCTCTCAGAGACGAAGGCGCCAGCGATGAGCAATACAGCCCTCTGGAAGAAGCAGGTTTCCACCATAGCCAAAGTTCATTTCCTTAGTCTCAAGCGGGAAAACAAATGCGTGAGAGTGATGTGAGTATCGGGGCTCTCTCATTTGTATACAAAACTCTCAAAACTGGTTTGAATGGCCCTAGAGAAACAGCAGGATGCGATTAAATTATTTCCCATAGTTACATTTAAAAAATAGTAAGTATGAACACGTGCATTACTGTTGAATACATGCTTTTTTGGGGGCGAGGGAGATGTTGTTTTAATAGCATGCACAGAAACTGGGTTGGCTTTCTCTGAATTTTAGTAAAACCAAAACTTTTATTTCTTTCAGGTTGTTGCTTTTTCTGATTTTTCTTGTAGTTCAGATTTTATTGTTTTTCATACACCACATCATCAAAAATTCTGTAGCGGCTATCAAACTTTCCCCAGATCTGTACTTGCTGAAGCCCGGTGAGGACTATCACAAGTACAGGAGTCGTCTCCTGCTGCAGAACTCCACAGGTAGGAGAGCAGAGATGCTCCATGGGGGCGGCTCCCGTCTCCACTGCTCTCTGTAACGTAGCATTTCCTGTGGTGGGGAAGGAACTTTTGGGGTTGGGGACAAACTTTTTCCTTGAAATTAAGCCAAATGAAGAGTTTCCAAGTTCCCAGAGATGGGAGAGAGTGAGTATCCTTTGTGCCGTAGGGGTGGTTCGGAGATTTTTCCTCCTCCTCCTGTGTCTGGTAGCCTCGTGCTTGCTCTGTCTGGAGAGAGAGATGAAGGAACTGGATAGTGGGGTGTTCAGATACTTCAGCTTGTGTCCAGCTCTGGAGCCCTCAGCACAAGAAGGACGTGGACCTGTTGGAGCGGGGCCAGAGGAGGCCACAAAGATGATCAAAAGGCTGGAGCCCCTCTGCTGTGAGGACAGGCTGAGAGAGCTGGGGGGGTTCAGCCTGGAGAAGAGAAGGCTCCGGGGAGACCTTCCAGCCCCTTCCAGTCCCTAAAGGGGCTTCAGGAAAGGTGGGGAGGGGCTGTTGTCAAGGGCATGTAGCGACAGGACGAGGGGCAATGGTTTAAACTAGAGCAGGGCAGGTTTAGATCAGCCATTAGGAAGAAGTTCTTTACGCTGAGGGTGGTGAGACACTGGCCCAGGTTGCCCAGAGAGGGGGTGGAGGCCCCATCCCTGGAGACGTTCAAGGCCAGGCTGGATGAGGCTCTGAGCAACCTGATGTAGTTGAAGATGTCCCTGCTGACTGCAGGGGGGTTGGACTAGATGGCCTTTAGAGGTCCCTTCCCACCCAACACGTTCCATGATTCTATGAACATATTTTGGAAAGCATTTTGGAAAATTCCTTTTTGTTTCAACTTAGGACGTTTTAAAAGTGCGTAGCAGTGATACAGGCAATAGAAACGAGCATCTGTTTGAGCTGGCGTGAATTTGTGCTCAATACAGCTTCGTTTCTCCAGAGACCGTATCAAAGCGCCGCTGGTGTCCTGCTCTCTCAGCGAATTCTCTGCTCAGCTGAAACTCGGAGTATCCTGCCGGTGCTCCTTGGCAGCTCCGCTTCCTCACGGCTGCATTGAACTTGCACAAATTAATTGGAGAATACAACCAAAACATTCTCGTGAATGCTTTGGAGGCTGTTGGGTGGGAAGCCAAACTAAAAACATTCCTGTTGTGCAAAACAGCCGAGGACTCTTTTTGGTGGGCATGTCTAAGGAAACGGTGATCCTTCATCATAGGGTTGTATCGGTGGGAAAGTGCATCGGTAATTCTGTGTAACATACCCCAAGCTGGTGATGAGTAATGGTGTTGTTTTCTCTGTCTGACACCAGAATCGGGTATCGATGACATTGTCCGCTCTCTTGGGAGCATGAACGTTCTCTGGGAGATGTTCAATGACAGCGATTACGTCTCGGCTGCCCCTCACAGCGCAGCTTTGAACGTGTTTGACCTTGAATCCAGCCAGGTAGGATGGACGGACCGGCTCGGCCGTGTCCCACAGGGCAGACAAGCAGCAGGTCAGGGGCTGGGTTTGTTGTACTCTTGCCTGAAAGGCACGGATAGAGTCATATAATCAAATAATTTCATATAATATTGCTTATACAAGAGACCTGCAAGGAAGACTTTTATTGTCAGAATGGAAATATTAATAAATAAAATGTTCAAAATAAATGTTCTTCCGTAACGATAATTATGGTAGGCTAATAAAACTTCCACCCCCGTTTCTTCCCCACAAGGATACAAAAAGCCAGAAGAAATATTTTACTTCGCAAGGGACCTGGTGCAGGAATCTCTTATTTTTTTTATTTTATTTTTTTTTTTAATTATACTGGCTGAATTATACAATTTGACAGAAGTATAATAGTATAATTCCACGGTGCTCTCATGTGTAAAGAAAAATGAGTTTCTTGGATTGTAAATGTTCGTTTCGGTGCGGTCACTAAAGGAGCATCAGAAAGGTTTGAACGTTGGGGTCGTATTCCATCTCCAGCAAAGGAACTGCTTTGCAGTATGCCCGCTCTGTCTCTTCCTCCCGTTTTTGTTCGTGGCAAACTTAATATTCGCGTGACAGAGCAGCCCTTAGCTGATGTAAATTTTTGCCTGTCTGGTTTTTAAGTGCATTAACGAGAACACACGAGTGTGGGCTGTTGGGTGTTTTGTTTTTCAGACTGTAATTGTCTGGAGCATCGTTTGTCACAGCGTCGCGGTTGTATGAAACGTTCTCGGAATTGATTCTAAATAATTTGTTCTCTGTGAGCATGGCTGTTTTCCTGAATTAGAGGATGTGTTAAAACCACCCAGAGCTTCCTGCAAAGCATACTATACATTATGCAAAGATTTGTCCCGATGTTCAGGTTTAATTAAGCCCACAGGAGACCCCTCTCGCGGTATTACCCTTTGTGCAGAAGAATTAATACAGCAAACGGTTTCCTTTCCAGAACTACGTTTTCACGGTCGTATTCAACAGTACCATGGTGCATTCCCTGCCGGTTTTGATGAATATTGTCAGCAATCTGCTCCTGCGCAATTTAAACGTGACGGAGAGCATCCAGATCTGGAGCAACCCCTTCGTTCAGGTGAGCGGCGCGGCAAAAATCTACCCCCCAAACGCGGGGCGGGGCAGGTGACGGAGCATCCCCCGGGAACGTCGGCCCAGAACCCAAAGTAATGGATTTTTGCAGAATTAAAGAGGATTTGAAAAGCATGCCGGGGTTTTGTTCTGCAGCTCGTGGAAGTGGAGGAAAAAGGGGGCTCGGAAAGAGGATGTCCCGTTGGGAATTTGTTACGGGCTGCCTGCAATTCTGGGAGGCTGAACGTGGGGATGGTGGAGCTCCCGTGCAGAGCTGGGGGGGCCTTTGGGAGAGGAGAGGACCTGCTGCAGGACATCGGTGCTCCAGGAGTTTATTAGATGCTCTTAAAAATACTCCGAAATCTTCCGTAGGTATTTTTCTTCATGCTGCAGCTCAGATGACCTGGAGATGCAGAGAACAGATGTTTTAGCATTTTCAGTCCAATTCTAAATGTGTTTTTTTGGTCACGCGCGTTCTGGTACTAAAGATAATCTGATTTATGTTTCAGAATCTTCCAGAGACAATTTTCAGACTGGAGATCTATTTTGAAGCTGTGTTGCTGGGAATAATTATTACTGGAATGCCGCCCTATTTTGCCATGGACAATGCGGAAAACCATAAGGTAAAGTCCCAGGTTTACTGGGAGACTGCACAAGAACTTAAAAACCCTGGGGTTTGGAGCAAATCCGAAGAGGTGTTTGAAGTAGTGCATTTTGCTGTGAGAGGCAGCGTGGATGTGACTGCTCTTTGCTGCCTGGGGTAGAGCAGATTTGGGAAAAGCCTTTTTCCTTTCCATCAAAATGCTTTTTGCTGCTTTGGCAGCTAAAATCAGGAGTAACTGGGTAACACGCTGATGCAACGTCAATGTAAAAGGAGTGTATTGGGAGGGAAAAAACAACACAGAGGCAGATTAACATAGTGTTAATTTTAATTAACATTTAATTCACATTGCATTTCCTTTTCCTGTTGCAGATCAAGGCGTACACGCAGCTGAAGATCGCGGGGCTTTATCCCTCCGCGTACTGGACCGGCCAAGCCGTCGTCGACCTCCCGCTGTTCTTCTCCATCCTCGTCCTGATGATCGGCAGCCTCTTCGCCTTCCACTACGGCGTTTATTTCTACGTGGGCAAGTTCCTCGCTGTGGTGAGCGCGGCGGGGATGTGAGAGCATCGTTACGTTATTTTCCACAAGCGTTTATTTTGATTAGATGGTTCGGCAGACATTTTCCCAGCCAATACACAGGGAAAATGCCTAATGAATGCTGCTGGCACAGAGGCACCAGTCAGGCTGCACCAAAGGCAAAATAGCGCTACTTCTCCTGGGGAAAAATATTAATATTTTGGAGCTTTATTCAGAACGGGAGTAAAATGGAGCTTTAAAATACCAGGATCTTCCAAGGAAATGCTCCATCCTTTTTTTCGCCCTGCTTTGCTCAGTCTGCTTTCCCCTCTTCCTGCCGATGGCTAATTGCCGCATTTGCATCGGCGTGCAGCTAACGGTGAGGTTACAGTGACTTTGAACACAGACCAGCTCCGCGGTGAATTGCAGCATGTGATTAAATTTGAAGAGACTACGAGTCTTCATCTCTTTTATATTCAGAGCGGGTTTCCCTGAGATATTGGCCGTAATTGAGAAGAATCACATTTTCCCAGCTGCTTTCCCAGAAGCTCCGAGTTAATCGGGTTTGGGATGTGACCGTCGCGCTGCTGGGCTATTTTTCTACCAGTGCCTCTACCCTTGCTTTAATTTCTGCAAAAATGCTAGGGCTGAAGGCTGGAATTCCTAATATTTGCCACAATCTTCAGGTCAATATTTATGAGAGCCTGTGTTATAAAAAAAATTGGGAAATAGTTTAAAGGGAATGGAGTGACTGACGTTCCTGCCTGTCCATATACCCTCTTATTTGTGTCTTTAGTAGTATATGCTGTGTGTACCAAGGTGGCAAAATATATCAAATTAAGTGACAAAGACAATCCAGAGTTCTGTAGCACACTGAGGTGATTCCAGTTGATACTAACACAAAAAATCCACGCACACACACCCGCCCCGGGTTCTTGCTGTGCGTTTCCTGAGGCACCTTTTCTGTCTTTGCAGATTTTCTGCCTGATCGGTTACGTCCCGTCGGTTGTGCTCTTCACTTACGTCGTCTCCTTCACATTTAGGAAAGTCCAGAACACGAAAGAATTTTGGTCCTTCATATTCTCAGTGGTGAGTAACTTCACCTTGGGTTCGGTTAGCTGGGAAGATCGCTTATCTCCAGTGCCACAACGGGCTTCCCAGTTATTTTATTTAATCGTGTGTCCTTGAGGCACGAGAAACTTGAAGCATTTACCGATGTCTCTTTATCGCTGCCATATCCTAAATGATAAACGCGTTAAAAAATGTGCTTCACATTGCATACCTTATGCTTACAGAGTCCAGACTGAATGAAAATAGACTTTTTTTCCCCCTTTTCTTTTGTACAGACAGCCTTGCTCTGTACCGTTGTCACCGAAGTGGCCTTTTTTCTGGACTTTTACCTGGTAACCACCATCCTGCATTATGTCTTCTGCATCTTCATTCCTATTTATCCCCTTATTGGCTGTCTCATTTGTTTTATAAAGGTAAGGGGGCACAAGAAATCCTCTCCAGAGCACTTGTTGCTGGCTGGGGTTGGGTTGGGTGTCTTTAATGATAACGAGACAGCAGATACCTGCCCGGCGCTGTGGTGTCATCCGTAGCTATTTAACATGCGAAGAATAGCAGCTCTTGGTGAAAAGTCACCTTTTTCCCTCTAAGCAGAATGTTGCAGTTTTAAAATGAGGAAAGAAGCGAGTCTTCCATTAAATATCGGCAGGAAAAGCAGGCGTTTCTCAGCCTGTGGGCTGGGTGAACATGGTGGTGGGAGATGGGTTCAATTGGGAGTCGGAGGCTTTAAGCTGGGAGCAGCCCCAGGGGCTTCAAAGGAGTTTTGCTGGCGTCAGACTCGTGCAAGCAGGGTCTCGGCAGAGCTCAGAAAGTGCTCAGGCAACATTAAATTAAATGACTGGTTTGAGATTAAAGTGCAGCGTAGAATATACAGTCTCTGGTAGGTGATTATTTACCCGAATGTAGGGGTTTTTTTTTGCGTTGTCAGGTCTCATGGAAAGGCAAGCGAAAGAACGGAGGATACTACGACCCGTGGGACCGGCTCCTGGTAGCGGTTATAGCTGTAAGCACGATTATTTGATTATTTGCCATATTTGCTGTAGAGAATTGCTGACTCCTGCTGGGAGCCCCTTCTGCTCAGGCATCTTTATTAATAAAGATTTGATCTAATGCTGAGCGTCGCTGGAGCCTGCAGCTTTGCAACCTGTTGCAGCACAAACCGTATCAGTAAAAGCCGCTGTGCCTGCCAGCTCAACATCTGCTGCTCCAGTCCTCTTATTAACGGTGCCGACATTAATCCTGGTTCTCAGGGGAGCCTGTGCTGGTGGAGTAAGAGCTCCAGAGCAGGGGACAGTCCCTCCTCTCCCCAAAAAACCCAAATAATTGCCGTTAAATCTAAGCAGGCTCTGGTTGTGTGTCCTCAGCATGGACCCACTGAGCAGCATCTAATGATGCTTTTAATTTTCTTGGAAACATCAGCAATTCTGTGATGGGGAAGAGCTGTGGCTTCTCGTCACCCATCGCACTGGTGGGATCACCTCTAGGGTCACCTCTAGGGTCACCTGTAGGGTCACCTCTAGGACCACCAGCCTCACAGGGCTGGCAGCGCCCCGAGTAACCACAACTGTATTCATCTGTTCTTTAGCCCTATTTGCAGTGTGTCGTGTGGCTCTTCCTACTGCGATGTTTCGAGCTGAAGAACGGAGGGAGGACAATTAGAGAGGATCCATTTTTCAGGTGGGTCTCTGTTGAGCAGATTCTTAAAAAGCAGTAGTCCAAAGAAGCTGTTTTTAAAAACGCTGCTGGTGATTGAACGGCAATATGCAGCGTATAGCTATGGGGGATACTGCAGAAAATAAACCACCTGTGGTTATATCCCACCCCAAGCGTCTAAAGAACTTGTTCTCCTCACTTTAGTTTTCTGAAATTCAGTCAATAAAGTGCAAAAACAGGTCTTTTTTTACTTCCTTTTAAGTTATATCAGTGCAAAATTAGGAATTTGGTAATATATAAAAATAAGGGAAGTTCCTTTCCCATGGCATGGCTGGAGATGCCATACCCCAAGGAAGAGCTCAGCACGAAGATGAGATAATTGCAATCGTTGACAGCTCTTTCTGCTCTTTGGGGGCTTCTCTGGTGCACAGCATAAACGTTCCTGGGTTCAGCAAACACAAATCGCTTTCTGCGTCAAAGCAGGGCGCAAATCTGGACTGGTTTCTCCCAGAGCTTTGTTCCACCTGAACGCCGAGCGGAGGCGGCGGGTTCTTTTCTTCCCTGTAGAAAATGTTTTACAAAAGCCAAAGCCTGGAAGTTCCCCGACGTCCCGCCGGATGAGAGCGAAGATGAAGACGTGAGGACGGAGAGGCTGCGAGTCCAAGAAATACTGAGCAGCCCCAAAAGCGAGGAGGTAACGCTGTGCACCCACCGCCCAGACCCCCAACTGGGAGGTTTCCCAGAGCTACTGGGATCTGTAGCCGCTTCTCTCTCCTCTGCCAGATGCCAGCAATCCTGGTCAGCCGCTTGCACAAAGAGTTTGATGAGAGAAAGGAGTTCCTTCTGGGGAGGAAAATAAAGAAAGTGGCAACGAAACACGTGTCTCTCTGCGTAAAAAAAGGTTGGAGTTAAATTACCTGCTGTTGAGGTCTTTTATTTGCAAAAACAACTCTTGGGTCCATTTGTCTGACCTCATGGGCAATGGTTTGTGTGTCCTCCGTCCTTTAGGAGAAATACTGGGGCTGTTAGGACCCAACGGAGCTGGGAAAAGCACGTTAATTAATATGCTCGTTGGAGAGATTGAGCCAACCAGTGGGCAGGTATGTTACGTGCTACAGACTGCATAGAGGATGGATGTATATTTAATTTTTTGTATTATTATTGCAAGCATTCACGAGTGTTTTTTGCTAGAACTTTACAAAAACAGTCCTGAAACTTGTGATATTATTGAGTAAAGTCTGTACGTTCTCCTTGAAGGTTCTGATGGGAGATTATTCTTTCGGAGTGAGCAGCGAGGATGACTCAGTGAAATTCGTGGGGTACTGTCCGCAGACGAATCCGCTTTGGCCAGATATTACGCTGCAGGAACACTTTGAAATTTATGGCGCTATCAAAGGAATGACTCAGACCGATGTTAAGGAAGTCATAAAACGGTAAGTAGTTTATTATAGAAACGTTTAAGGTTTTAGCTATATTTTTTCTTAAGGCTTTTTTTTTTCCCCCCACATCTCCTAAGGCAATATTTTTGTTCATTTAAATTCGATTGGATCTTCTCAGTGAATTCAGCAAATGTGAATTTGTACGTTAGGAGAGGCAGACCCGGCCACACAAAAGTCAACTGGTATTTGTATATTTCTTTTTTTTTTTTTTTTTTTTTTTTTTTTAAGTTACGGAGTGCTAAGATGACCTTGCAGAGATGCAAGGATGGGGCATCCGGGGCTTGGAGCCGCTCCTGGGTTCTCCCCTCCTCTGGGACATGGGGCAGGAGGTTTTGTATGGCAGCACCCAGCTCTGATTCTGCTTATTGCTCTGCTTTTTTTATACTTTATATACAAATATTTGTAACTGAGTTCTTCACATGGGACTGTTTGTGTACTATGTGATGAGGGGGAAGCCAAACCATCACCCCTCAGCTTTTCACGTGCCGTCCCCCCTTCTTCCGCAGCATCGCGAGTGCCCTGGATTTGAAGGACCACCTGCAGAAGATGACGAAGAAGCTGGGTGTTGGGCTGAAACGCAAGGTACGGGGGCGGGGGGAGCTCCCCGAGCTGCCGTGCTGGGGGTCTGCGGCGGCCGCCGGGTCCTTACCCTCTCCTTTGCCTTCCTCCCAGCTGTGCTTTGCCCTGAGTATGCTGGGCAACCCCCGGGTCACGCTCTTGGATGAACCCTCAACTGGGATGGATCCAAAAGCCAAGCAGCACATGTGGTGAGTGCCGGCAGGGCCACGCTGGCCACGGGCTGGTTTCTCTTTGGGAATGTGCCCGATCTTATGTGTGCGTTATCCCTTTTAACGCTAGGGAGAGCCATAGACAGGGAATCAACACTGCCGCAGTGCCAGGTGTGCTTTGTGTCCTCTCCCAGAATAACGTGGAGATATTGTTTGAGAGAGAGGTATTGGAGGTGTTGCTTAGAGATGTAGTTTAGCTTAGTGATGGTTTTTGTCAGAGTTAGGTTGATGGTTGGGCTAGATGATCTGAAAGGTCCCTTCCAACCTAGGCAATGCTATGATCCTATTAAAAGCTTGAAAGTTGAAAGAAATCTTAAAATATTGAGGAGTATGAGATTGCCAGGTTGCCCAGAGAAGCTGTGGCTGCCCCATCCCTGGAGGGGTTCAAGGCCAGGTTGGACGGGGCTTGGAGCAACCTGGGCTGGTGGGAGGTGTCCCTGCCTGGGGCAGGGGGGTTGGAACTAGATGATCTTTAAGGTCCCTTCCAACCCAAACCATTCTATGATTCTATGATTTGAGTCATCTTTGTGTAAAAAAAAAATCAGGTGTTAATTATTGCTGTGGTGGGAGTAGTGTTGGTCCATAAAACAAAGGTTTTGTGTTTGACCATCGCAGTCCTCTGGTCCTGCTAACCCAGGGTTTACTGTTAGGTGCCAAATGTTTTATTCGGGGATTGTTTTTTGGTTATGTTTTGTAGGCGGGCGATTCGGGCAGCGTTTAAGAATAAGGAGAGAGCAGCTATCCTGACCACTCACTACATGGAAGAGGCGGATGCTGTTTGTGACCGCGTGGCCATCCTGGTGTCCGGGCAGCTCAGGTACCACTGCAGCCCTCTCCTGCCTTGTGGCAGGGAGGGTAGGACAGCTGTGAAATAGAATAGGCTTCTTTGAAAATACAAGCGGACGATTTTTTTGCACCTTAAACTTGGAGTGAAATTGGACTTAAACTGCAAAAAACGGGTCTGTTAGAAGTCGGGCTGCTTTTTGGGTGCAGTGTAACGCATACAACTCTCACTTTCTCCCTGCGGTTGGTAGATGTATAGGTACCGTCCAACACCTGAAGAGTAAGTTTGGCAGAGGATACTTCCTGGAAATGAAATTAAAAGAAACAGCGGATGTGCAGCAGGTGGAGTATCTGCAGAGCCAGATTTTGCACATCTTCCCGAACGCCAATCGTCAGGAAAGGTGAAGTTCAACAAACGTGTGTTAATACCAACCTGGGATTTCTCAGCAGCTCCTTAGTACCATGGCTTAGTACCTACTCGGTGCCAAAATTTATTTACACATAGCATAAAAGCCGGGGGGGAAAGAGGAAGGGTTTTGCAGGCCAGCAAGAGCTGCCAGGGCGTTGGCGTGAGCCCTGCGTGCAGATGTTTGGCACGGAGGAAGCAAAACTCAGTTTCTGCATAGCTGGTGCCTGACGGCTTCCTCCTCGGTCGGGGCCTCCGGGAAAGTGGGGTAAAATCTGAGTCACGGAGTAGTCACTGGCCCTTATCGAGAAATGCTTAAACGTTCCCTGCGGGTTTGAGGGTGGGTTGTGGTTGGTTTTCCCCCCGGCAGCTTTGAATTTCTGCTGTAGGAACTCAATGGTCTGGCTTGGTGCTCGCTGATGAGACTCTCGAAAAAAGGCCTCGCATAAGGAGCATTCCTCAAACGCAGGGGATCTGGGGGAGAGCTCGTTTGTCAGAAGCAGATGTGTGGGGTAGAGCATCTCTCTGTGCTGGGGTCTGGGTCGCGGGAACCCCTGCATGATGCAAAGTCCCAAAAGACCCTGAGACCTCTGGCTGGGTTCATTGGAAAGGCAAAACCTCGGAACTTTGGGAGTTCTGGGCAGTGATTTTTCTTTCCTGAGTTTGTAGGCAGAATATAAATGGTTGAATCTTAACTGAAGAGCATGTAAATCATAGTGGTCTCAGGGGGATCTGAGCTGATGCACCTGGACCTGGATCCCTGAGACGGGTTATGAACCAGCTGGTCTCCTGGAGCTGCGCCGTTCCTCTTGTCTTGTGTGATGATGACTAGTCAAAATGCCTGGAATAACCTTCAGAAAACGAGTTTAAATCCATTCACTTGGATATTAATATTTTTGCTTTGAGTAGTTTTACCTGCAGCTAAATTTGCTTTGTTTCTTTGTTCCAGTTTTGCTTCTATTTTGGCGTATAAAATTCCTAAAGAAGATGTACAGTCGCTTTCGCATTCCTTTTCCAAGCTGGAAGAAGGTAATGAAGCACTTGCCACGCATCACACACGAATCGTTTTGTCTCCCATAACTGACGCATTTTCCACGCGCTGGCACTTTGCATTTCTGTTCCAAATGAATTGAATTTATTTTTTCTGTTATTATTGGTGCCCCCAACTCTGTTTCTTGTGAAATTAAGAGTAAGCGCTTGTACCGGCTTAAAATGCTTTAAATCCAGTTGTGTCGGACAGTGCGGTATCCCTAAATACGCTCTCTCAATTCTTTGAACAGTAAAACACGCGTTTCACATCGAGGAGTACAGCTTTTCTCAGGCCACACTGGAACAGGTATGTTGCAGCAAGTGATGTTTTGTGGAAGTAAACCCTGCCAGGCGAAGGCGTTGCGGGTTTTTTGAGGGGCTTTTCGCAGGCGTCTGGGCTGGATCGGCTTTGTCCCTGCCCTGCAGGAGCTGTGTGTCCCGTCTGGGCACGTGGTGGTGGATGGGGGGGGTGGACAGGGAGGACGGGGAGCCCTGCGCTGGCGGCAGCTTCTCCTCGATGCCCGGCTTTCTGGCCGCCGGGGCCGCGGTGCTGGTGCCGGTTCTGGCATTTTTGGGGAGCTGAAGTTCCCTTTTCCAAAGTGAGTTGGGGACTGCCAGTTCCCCTGCTCTCTTTATCCCCATTTTCTCCTTTAAAAATAAGGTGCCAACTGCAGTGACTGGAGCATAATGCATTTGCGGCGTTAGTGGAAATACCGCTCTGATTTATTCAAGAGACGGGCGTTGCTGTGCATTTCTGAAAGGAGGGTAAAGCTGAGGGTTATTATTGCTTATTCTGGATTAGTTATTGCCGATGATGAATGACCTTCAGCGTGTATTTGGTTCAACTTCATTTTCACTGTGCTCTTGAAGAAATGAGGCGAGCAAGGAGAAAAAAACCCAGAATATTAAAAGCTTCCTATTCGGAGATGAAGCAGTACGTTCTGTACTCGTTTTTAGCATGGATTCTGTTCGTGACTAAGAAAGTTCCTACAAGGAGCATGGCGCATTCCCACCCTTTCTCTGCATTCCAGGTGTTTGTGGAGCTGGCGAAGGAGCAGGAGGAGGAGGACAGCAGCTTCGGCACGCTGAACAGCACGCTGTGGTGGGAGAGGACGCAGGAAGACCGAGTCATCTTCTGAGCTCCTTGCGGTCCAGATCTGCTCGTCAGCTCGAGTTTTGCGCCGGCCATCATCTGCACACAGGGTGGGGCCTGTGTGTGGGGAAAAAATCAGAGCTGGGATGGTCACGGAAAGTGGTATTTGGAAGCATTGAGCACATCCCACCCTCTCAGCCTTAGGAATACGCCCCAAGAGCGGTGAGCATCCCCACCGTTCTTCTGGCTGGTCTCAAATTCCTTCGCCCCCTCGCTGTTTCCCGGTTTGCGTTGAGCGAGACGACACTGCCCCGGAAAATGGGTCGTCTCCTGGTGTTGGTGGCGAGTCGGTGGCTTGCGCAGGAGCAGCCGCCTGCTTCCCCCCCTCGGCCCCGCTGCCCCGGCGGCGCCGGCTGCCCGCCGTCTGGCTCTCCTCGCTGGAAGTCGGGCACTGGAGCAAAACCAGTTGTTGCTGGAGCGTTACTGGTTCGCAGGGTCTCACCGGGCACTGCCCGACGAGGTGCCCTGTGGACGCGTGTCCCTGCGAGGTCCTGCTCCCTCCCCGCTTACGCTTAGAAGATGCACCTGCTTCGAAGAGGGGGGGGGAGAAACCGCTCCGAAGGAACTGTATTCACCGCAAAGAGGGTCCTGGATTTCACTGCGAGCTTAGCTTGGTAGCCAACCAATGTGAAAATGTTCCTTTACAGATACAATACGGCACGTGTCGGCACTCCTATTCCCTTCGACTGCAAGTTGGCGGATGGGGGTAACTCCCGCTGCCGTCCGGGGGGGCGTTGGTGTTTGTAATGCATGCGCTGTGGGGTTAAAGGGGGTACCCAGAAGTGGATGCTGGTTGTTTGTTTGTTTGTTTGTTTTTCCCCCCCGCTTGGTAAAAAGTACAAAGACATAACTGTAGTTACAGGATTTGCAGAGATGTGAGTATTTCTCGTCTTCATTAAAAACGGTCTAATTCTTTCGTTGGGTGTAACGACGCGTCTCCTGCCAGCTGGTTTTAGAGATGGTCCTTTTGAGATGTTTTCATTTTTCTTGACGGTGAATTCGTAAGTACGTGCAATGACACTTCCTAATCCGTCTTTGTTGTGACAGCGGTACGTGATGCAGCAGTGTGCTCAGCACAGGGACGCTTGCTTTGTCCTGGCCTGGCAATTCTGCATTCACCTTCGTTAACCCCAAAAAATAAGGTCCAAACTCACAGCCTCATCGGTAGGAATGGTGCCTTTGCTTTGCCTAGAAGCACTAAGAAGAGCAGAATATGTGCTCCTTTATCCTAAGATGTGAGAGATGTATGTCGAAAAGATATTATTTTTTCGTTTTTTCTACACAAAGCTCTCATCACTTTTTTAGTTTTATAAGGTGAAATTAAAGATTGCTAACGGTTCATTGTGTTCTGCAATGAACAAATATAGAGATGCATTTATAGCGAAACATTAGCTTCGTAAGTCATATCAATTATATATCTTCACTTTAAAGTTAGAAAAGACCTTTTTCTTGCGAAAACCCAAAAAAACTGTGGCTTAAGGTGGAGTGCTGTGTCCCGACTGTAATTCTCAGGCGATAATGTGTGTTACGTGTCTGATAATGGTTTATCATCCCGTTGAGCCAAAATCTGTTTTCCTTGGTTTCTTACTCTAAGATGTGAACTCTATGGCCAACTTTTGCTTCCTCTTTCGTACCCGTAGGTTGCGTATCAACGCACGGATTTTGTTTTGTAGTTAAAATCTGAGCCCAAGAGCTGCAGAAACACCTGGATGGGCCGTTTGCTTCCCCAGGGAAAGGTCCCTTCCCCTCGGGAGCGCAGACTGAATCTGCCCGTGATGCCGAGCCCTGAGCCGTCGTACTCGGCGTATCCCAACTCTCCTGGGCTGGGAACGAAACACGGGTAAAAAAAGAGGATTACGCCACCAGCCTCTGAACTGCAGCTCCAGTAACAGCCTTTCTAGGGCCGAAGCCTCCCTGTAAGAAAAGAAAAAGCTCTTTTCTTCACGCGGCCTTTTATTTAGCCCCTGGGAGCCCCCAGCCCCTTCCTCCGCGCCGCATCCCTGCTGCTGGCCGGTATCTCTGAGCGTTTTCCTTTGTTTGGAGCAAAGGTGGGACCCAGAGTTTTGTCTCGTGATGCCTTGCCATGTCTGTACGTACAAGCTAAGTGCGTCTTCTCCAGATCCCACACTTCTTACTTCCATCTCTTTTTGTAAATGGCTTTTCAGCGGAGTGTCACCTGCCCGTCTGTCCAGCGATGGACTGCACGCTCCTTCCAGGTGAAATTAGGGAAGTCCAGTTGTGGCCTGTTAGCCTTGGTGTCTTAATTGTAGCCTTTAACGTAGAGGTAATAGTCTGTAAAGCTGTTCGGTGCTCTCTGGATGCCATCACCCTGTTTCAAATGGTTTCTTACGTTCTAACGTTTCGAGCGGATCGTACGAAGGCTTGCACCAGCATCTGGATTTGTTCAGCCTGGGACTGTTGGTGTTTATCCTGGAGTCGCGCAGCCGATGGTGGCACTGGGTTTGTGCAGCTACACGTACAAAGAACGTGGCTCGTCACATCAGCTGCGTGTTTGGGTGGGATGTTTTTGGCGTGGTGACATCGTGTGTCGATGGGACGTAAGGTGCCTCCCCACGACATCGCTGCGATCACAGTGTATTGTGTCGGAAGTCTGTCATACGATGTCCCTAATTGCCAGAATAGGGAAAAACATGGGCAAAATTAAACTAGAGAATCCCCTGGAAACTTCAGAGCTTTATTCCTGCAGTTTTTGTCTGGCTGTTACCAGTGACATGCCGAATCCCAGCTGTACCATACCCCCCCGAGTTCATGCTCTAGGAGATAAACCGGGGCCAAGGCAGCTGGGTTCGGGCTGAGCGTGGGACTTCGGGGCAAATCAGTTCACTTTGTGCCGCTCTTCCCGGGTTTGGGTTCTCTTGCAGCGTTGTTGTGAGAAATAGTTGGCGAATATATCCGAAACCTGGAAGATGCATTTACGTTGTGGTGTTATTACAAGGTTGTATCTTTGTAGGGAGGAATTTAACGTGTCTGATTTTGTTTACGTTACCAAGAAAAGTCCTTATTTTAAAAAATACCTCCGTATAGCGAGTGAAGTCTGTCGCGTAGCCGACATGCCGTAGCAGGAAACGGAAGGCATCGAGTCTAAAGGTGACACGTTTGTAACGCTCCTCCTGACACTGCCGTTGGGCGCTTCGAATCGTTTGCAGTTTATTTTATACACCTGCCTTTCTTTTACCACTTTGCTGTGTTTGTAAAGGTGAGGTTTTTCCTTTCCCAGCAGAAAGTACTACCAAAATAAAGATGGATTGGATTGGTAAATGCTCGTGTTTCTCATACCTGTGTTTTGCCCTGCTAGAAATAAGGGGGCTGTTTCCAAAAGCCTGTGCTGGTCCCTGGAGCGCGGCGGGGGCTTGGGCAGAGCACGGGGGACCCCGGCTCTCGGCATGGCTGGGGGGTGTCAGGCTGCAGGAATTTGCATGTTTTTAATTGACTTCGGGGAATTGCAGTATTGCAGCACTTGGGATGCGACCGCCCGTGGTTGGGGTCGGGTTTCGCAGCCGGATTAATTCAGCCCAACTCGGGGGCTGCTGCTGGAAGTGACCCGGCGGCAGCTGCGCGCTCCTGGCGCGTGCGGCTGCAGGGATGGATCACATTCAGCCGCTTGGGGGGGGGAAGAAAAAAAAAATAAAATAAATTAACCCCACCAAAAAAATAAAAAAAAAATCGTTCATTTTTCTGGCTGGGTCCCTGCCGGAGGCGAAGCCGCTGGGTGGCTGGATGGGTGCTCGCTCCGGCGCGAGGGGCGGCGAGGTGGTGCTGGTGAGAGAGGTGGCTGGTGAGAGCTTTGGCTGAAACTGGAGGACGAAATCCCCGTGGGCAGGGATGAATTTCGCTGCCTGCGCCGGGGGGGGACGGCCAGCGCCGGGTGACCCGCTGCCGAGGAGGAGGAGAAGGTCTATCTCCAGCCCTGTGGGTCAGCGAAAGGACCCAGCAAAAGGGGTGGGGGGTTTTGCTCCCTCGCCCCATCTGTGGGGAGGGAAATAACCCCAAAGAAATTTAATTTGAACTTGGTGAAAGTTCCCAGGTTTTCACACTAGTTTTTCTTTATGGTGTGTTAAGGGCAGCGTGCCATGTATGGTTGGACCCAACGATCTCAAAGGTCCTTTCCAACCATGAAGATTCTATGATTCTATGATTATTTTTTTTTTTTTTAAAGCTGTAAAATTAATCCATTCCCTTTTAATGCTTCCTTTAAGAGATCTTCAGAAAATCCCTAATTTAGCATGCTGAAGTTCTCCTCAATAAGAGTTCCCTGGAGCTTTCAGTTCACCTTTTTCCTAAAATGCATGGCTTGGAGTGTCCCCCTCGGAGGATGCTGCTCCGTCCCCAGCCCCTCTCCTCCTCCCGGTTGACCCCAGACTGGTCCCGAGTCCCCTGTGGAGCAGCTGCTCGGGGACTTAATTAACGACGTTTTGAGATGGTTTGTGCTCTCCACCTGCTTTTCAGTGAAGCCCCAACGGGTCGCCTTGGACGAGGGTCCCACGAGCGGCAGAGCCAGGAGCAGCACCCAGTACAGAGGATGGGGAACCCCAAGGAGCGGGTGTCATAGTTACGTTAAAATGCATTTTCTGCGGATAACGCGCAGGCGTGCCCGTGCCCCGCGCTGTGCCAGCACGCTGTGGCACCGGGTACGTGTCAGAAACGTGGCATTTTTTTAGTGGAGTTCATCTCGGATGCGCTGTTTGCAGTTACGAGGAGCCTTCCCCAGCTCTCCCTTGTTGCCCAATGGGAAGTGATGGAGGAAAACACTCCGCTCCCCTCCGAAATGAGTTCATTCCTTGAAAATGAGTAAATCGGCAGCTGCAGAGAGCTACGGCCTTTTGTTAAGCAATAACCAGGCGGCTTTTGTGGTTTTAGTCAGCTCTGCAAATGAGATGCAGAGTCCTCAAGCTGTTGAAGTTCCAGGACAGGCGAATTCCTTTAACTCCTTGAGTTGTCGTGTGGCTGCGCGCCCTTCCAACTCATTTGGATTTCCTGGCTTATCTGATTTCCTCACCTCCCTGTTTTGAATGCAGATCCATTGGAATGCTTCTTTTTAAAA
>VWZL01006768.1:1487041-1514640 GCA_013396915.1 Stercorarius parasiticus | reverse complement strand
AAAAAAACCCAACAAAAAACCAAACCAAAACAAAAAACCAGAAAACCAACAACTCAACAAACTCCGTCCTGAATCCAGCTGTGTGACAGCTGCTGGAAAAGCAATTAAAAGGAGTGGAACGACTGAAAAATTATGAAAAAAAAAAAAAAACCAAAAAAAACAAAGGGGAAGAGAGAAACGAGAAATAAAAATCCCGTTGGTCCTCGGAGGCAGGGTTGTCCTCTGCAGAGGAAGGAGTGCTCGCTGGCTCGGGCTCCGGGCAGGATGGGGAGAAGGCAGTGAGGTTTTCCCTCCGGAGAAGCTCGGGCAGGGACAAGGGTGCTTTGCCACCGACTGGGAGCTCACGTTCTCCCTGGCTGAGGGCACAGCATCGCTCTCCAGGACTTGCAAACCCAAGAGAAACATGCTTTCTAGACTAGACGCAATGCCCGTGTCATATTAAATACTGCGAAATGGCACGTTAATACCCCCGAGCTCTTGGTCAGCTGGTTGTAGGTGTTTCTCCTGTTGCTCCAGGAGGGTCGGGAGCGTTTGCGCGGCCGGGAGCTGGTCTGACGTCAGGCTGGAGAGGGGCATGGCCATGGGGCTGCAGGACAGCCCCGACCCCACTCCGGGGAGGCAACCGGACCAGGAGCCCAGGCATCTCACGGCTGGGGGAGACACGTTTCTAATGGAACACACGCTATCAGGTAAGGAGTTTCACATTTCTCTTTTGTTAAGGGAAAAGTCATACCTGGGGCACTTTCACGCAGGGGTTGTGTTTGGTGATTAATTTTTTCCTTATTATTTTAATACAGCGTTATGCTGAATGCGTAAGAGCTGTACCTCCCAGCTCTGTGCTCTGACAAACATTGAGCTTCTCCTCGAAATGTTTAAGAGGCAAAGGAGCAAAAATATTCTGCTTTTCTGGGTGCGTGAGGATTTTGATCCTTGCCGCTGATGTTCTTCGGCTTCGGGCGAGGAGCCACAGGTCGAGCGCTGGGTCCTCCCCGCTAACCATCCCTCCCGTCGCTCCCCCTCCTCCGGCCTTGCCAGCACCAAGAAAAGCTCCCAAAAACACAGACCCGCAGATTTGTATGTATGAATTAGTGTTGAACTTTGATACAGGGCAGGCTTAGAGCTATTTTTTTTCGAGTTGAAAGTAAGGAGGGAAAAAAAAAAAAAAAAAGGCAAGCAACCGACCCTGTTTCAAAAACTGTGCATTAAAGAGTAGAGCCGGTACAAATCTGGCTCGTGTTTATCGGGAGTTAAAGATAGGGCTGCACAGGGGCCAGACGCAGGGGTTTCTTTGCACTTGCGATAACTGGCAAACAGCAGGGTATGGAGGGAGCACGTTCGCCTCTGCCCTCCCCACGTGCTGGGGTTAATCATTGGCTCTGGGAAAGCCGGCGGCTCCTCTGGGAAGCTGGAGAGGCAGCGCCCGGTGCTCTCCTCATAGCCAGCATCGGGACGTTCCTGCCAGTATCCTGGAGAGAGACTTGCTCCTCGGAGGAAGTCACGATACGCTCTGTTCAGTTTTTATTAGGGGGAAAAAGAAGCCTGAGGCGGTGTCAAATAGGAAATGCCCGAGATAAAGAAATGAAGTGGTTGTATGGGACATGCCTTCCTGGGACAGCCTTTGGTACAGCAGAGCTGGGCACAGGGTCCCAGCAAAAGTTATCGCAGTCGCTGGGAGCTCGAAAGGTTTGAGTGCATTAACTGAACCCTGGGGAGGGAAATTCTTCCTGAGGCACCCGGTTTTACAAGCGATGCTCTTACTGGTTTAAGGCTTCTCAAACACCGTTGCCCCCAAATACATTTCTGATGTTTGCCTTTTGTCTTCTGAATCCGCAGTTTTGAATCTCAGGTCTTGCAGAGGCAACTCTCCCGCTTATGTTTTGCGTCTCTTGGTATTTAATTTGAATTGAATTCTTCCTGATGAACTCCATGCAGCGTTTGTAGGCAGCATCATTTATTTGACTTTCTGACTTCACGTTTCAGCTTCTAGGGGCATTTCCGTCTTGCTCCAAAGGCAAAAATAAGATTAAAACCACTAGAAATTTGATTGGAATGTTTTAAAAAGTCTTAGATTTGCTCCATATTTATTTTTTTTTTTTTTAATAAATGAAGCGTTGGTTAAATTGAAGTGTCTGTAGAGGTCCAGTGCAGTTTTTACAAGACCATCACGTTTTCCATGTGATCCAAATGCTCCAGCATGAACCTTTGTTTGCTGCCCCGACACCCTGGGCTGGGCGGCTGCTGCTTGCGGTTCACGACGACTGAAATCCAGACCTGGGCACGTAAAAAAAAAAAAAAAAAAAAAGTAGCACTTCCTCGAAATCCCTTCCTAATGCCTCGAAATCCCTTCCTCATTGCCTTTAACCTTCGTCGTAGGTGGGGAAGCGCGGGAGAGAGCTGCAGGCAGGGAAAGCGGAGCGCCGGGGAGATAAGCCCTGTGCTAACAGGCGGCGGGTAAACAGGGATTCTGGATCCGTCGCCCCTGGAGTGCGCAAATATTTAATTCTTCCAAAAACAAACAATGAAGGGGAACAGAGTAGTAGAACCGTTTATGAACTCCAGCTGCCTGATCCGCGAAATCAGGAAGCGATGTCCAAGGGGAAAAGAGCACAATGCGTTTGAGGTTGCTTTGATTGTTGGTTTCAGCTGTTTTAAAGGATTAAAATACAAAAATATGTTCTGAGGTTCCCGCCTCTCTTTTCCTTCTGGGAAGGTTGTGAAACCAATCGCTCTGACATTGCTGTTTTTCTTGCACAGGGTATTTGCTGTTTGGCCACGTGATCCAAACTGGAGCTGAAAAAAATATTCCCCATAAAAATATCCCCCAATAAATACTCCTTGCTCATATTTAGGAGGATATAGAGGAACATATTGGTGTTTTAATGCTTCCCTGCTCTAGCTATACTGGAGGTATAATTCATTTTATTAGCATTTGGGTGAAAACTTGAAAAATTGGTCTCTTACCAGCCTGTGAAGGGAGACGTTGGCAGCATCTGTTTTAGGGCTGCTCCCAGCATCTGACCGCCTCCTGGGTGGCAGCTGCCTTCCTCCTGTAGGCGATGTGGGGCGAAGGTTTGTATGTAATGGGGATGTTTTAGGGTCTAGTTACGACACCTAGAGCAGATGAGCAGTGGTTTGCCAACAATCTGCACGTCCAAGGCGAGAGACAAATTCACGGCAAGGAACGCGGGATCTGAGGCTCGGCTCAACGCACAACATCAACCGGAGCTACTGCTCACGAGAGCTGGGCTGGAGGCTGCTGCTGCAGATCAGGAGGTTTTAAGTATTTTGAATAACTGCATAAAAAAGAAAATTAAAATCTATATCTTGTTTGTTCTATATGCCATTCAGTCTTCTCACATTTTTAGGGCAGGACAGACTGGCTCTTCTGTTGTTAATTTTGTGTAGATGAAGAATCAAACTATTGCCAGTTGAATGCTTCTTTCTCCAAAGCCTCTTTGGGATGAAGAGGGATGAATTCATGCACATGGAAGAGGCAGCTGAGTCCAACCCATCTCTCTGTTCTCTTCCCTGATCTTGGACTGCTTCCTTTGAACTTCTCCTTGGTTGTCCAAATTGTAAAATTGGGAAAAGCTCTTAACCTTTGGCATGTCATTGGCTTCCTCTGGAGTGGTGTTTACTCAAGGAAATATATTAACTCCCAGTGATCTGTCTTATTCTAAACGATGTTACTGTCCTTCTCATCCTAGCTGGGAAAATGCAGGGGATATTCCAGAAAGCCTCAAAAATATTTCGGCAAACCCGTGCTCTCCTATGGAAAAATATTCTTCTGGTGTGGAGGATGAAGACAGAAAGTTTTCAGGCAAGTATTGGTTCTTCCAAAGGGCAGTTAGGGTTTCCACCACGAAGTATTTTCACATTGTGTTGTTTTTGTACTAGATGATCTATGAGTAGCCTTGGCTGGTAATGCGGTTCTCTGTCAGCAGTTACTCTTCCTCCCGTGACGCTACAACATCACAGCATCATTCGGGCTTGTTACAAAGCTGCTTTGTTGCTTTTGGTCGTTGATCCCATTTCTGCGCTGTGCAGAAGAACACAATGTCCAATTCACGATTACGGGTGTAAAATTATCAGCAGACCTCGTTGGCTCTGGTACTAAGAAAGCATCTCTTTCACTTGGAACATTCCTCTTGTTTTCAAATGATTACACCTGTGAAATAGCTCTTCCTCATTTACAGAAGGAAGGCATTCACGGCCGGAGGCGCCAGACTGTGCAGCCAGATCAGTGCTGGATGAGAAGCTCCTTGAAGACACTTTCCATGCCACCCAACCTCCAGGTCTCTGTGCTGCCGCTCACCTTTACATTTCCTTCCTTTCGTCTAGGAATGGATTACATCGGTGGTTTTTCTCTTAATAATACAAATATCATCAAGTATTGTATTCCACAACCCGCGGCAAGAAATCCCTTATGACTTCCTCGGACGGTTGGATGATCCTGCCTTTAACGCTACAGGAGTTACACTCGCGTACACACCTGTAACAAACACCACCAGGCGAATCATGAGCAAAGTGGCTTCAGATTCTGCGATGACGGGTAACGCTGCTCTCAAATCCCTGTAGCTGCAGTGCCCCAACCCACCCCGACACTGCGGGCGCCGCGGTCTTTGTTGTGGTGGGGGGAGAAAAGGATTTGGACAATACAATTTTTAAGAGTACAAGTTGCGGCTGGTGCGCGTTTTCACGTCGTTGCATGACTAATCAAAGTTTCAGCTGTCGTGGATTTATTCTTTTTTTTTTTTCTTTTTGTTTTCTTTTTTTTAATGACAGGTATAATAATAGAAGAGGTAGAAAATGAGAAAAAACTGGAAACAAGAGGAATTTTGGAGGAATACATTGGTGTTGTTTTTAAGGATGACTTCTCCTACCGTCTCAGATTTCAACGCTATGGAGTGGTACCTCCAAATGATGCCTTTGAACACATTGGTAACAAAATAGATGAAACCAGAGAACTTGATTTTACATTTAAAAAATGCTTAGATGGATTTCTCTGCTGCCATGCCACTCAGAAGGAATCAAGGCTGTACATGTTAAATGGTTCAAGAAAGATATTAATTACAATTTGAGGTTTGGAAGGAAACAAATGTCAGAGAGAAAAAGTTTAAGAACAAATACGCATTATCCACAATCCTTGTAGTCCCCCTCCCTTCTGTGTCTTATCGTATCAAATCATGCCCTGAAAATGAACATTGTGTGTGCACTGATGTACTTTTAGCATATAGTGCATGGATGTATATTTAATACATTAAAACAAAAACCTGCACACATGTTTGTCCACATCGCTACTTCTTTGACAAAACACACCCCTATTTACTGACTGAAAGTAATAAGCTAACCAAAACAAAAAATAAACTTACTATCCGCTAAAAAGTCAAAGGAGTTCATCAGTCAATGGGGGAAAAAGAAAAAAAAGAAAAAAAAAGTGTTTTGCTAAGAATGGGTCTTGGAGAATGGAAATGATGGAGGGACTATTTATTCTGCCTGCAGCAGACAGTAGCTCCTCGCAGAGGCGTCCCCAGCTCTGGGTTTCCTAGAGGTGCTTCTCTCCTGCCCTCGGCTCTGGGCACGTTTGCGGTCGCTGGGCTTTGAGCCCGGGCTCCTGCCAAACCAGGAGAGCTGAGCGTGGCCCGCGCGTCTGCGCCGCAGCCACAGGGTTGATGCCACATCAGGTAGCCCATGGAGCCAAAGCCACCACCTCCCAATACCACATCATCCTTGGAGACAAAGGGCTGCTCCAGGATAAAGGCCGAGTACAACTAAATCTTGATTTCCTCTCTGAAGTCTCTGAAGTTTTCAACCCCTTAAATAAGTGTATATATACACGTGTGTATGGAAATCCATAGAACAAATTCTTCTTTTTTTTTTTTTTTTCTTTCCAACAGATACCTGCTTCAATTTTTCATCAAGCTACTGCAAAGTCCCATCGTACTGGTACGCGGGTTTTCTATCAGTGCAGTCCAGCATTGATGCGGCAGTCATAGAAGTAAGCATGGTCCTGATGGAAAACATGTTTTCTCTTCTTTCCAGAGTTTTTTGTAAATTTTGAAAAAAACAACCAAAATAAATAAAAAAACCCAAACCAGTTCACTTTCTTTGATCGTTAACTTTTAAAATACATAGTGTGATTCAAAAGTTAAAAGAACGATGGATCGTTCTCATGGCTCAAGGCAGTGTTCGTGTTTATTACAAGGCAATACAAAAAGATAGTAAATATTGAGGCTATTTGCCGCTTCTAAGTGTAACATTGTTATTGACACACTAATAATTTTAATGCTTATGAAAACCTATTTGTTCTGATGTTGGCTGTTTCATTACAGAAAATCAAATTAACAGCTAATTTCTTTTCTTTAGATGAAAACAAACCATTCTGTTTGGGAAGAGATGAAGTCAATTAGCGGCGTTCGTCTGAAATCCCCCTCGATCAAACTTGTGTATAAAATAAATTACATTTGGTTCGTTATTTACATTCTGTTCTGCTTCTCCCCGTATATGTACTTTTTATCAGTGAAAGTTATAAGAGAGAAGAAGAAGCTCAAGGTCTTAATGAGAGCAATGGGTTTGCAAGATATCGCATTCTGGTAAGTCTCATAGGAATAAACTGTGTAATTACAGGAATTATATTATATTACGTATATGAGACGTACGCTAGCTTGCAGGGTGGCTGTGGGTCTGGTGCCACCGCTCAGCTGAGCAGCTGTAATTCCCCAAACCCAGCAGCAGCGCTTTGCAATCGCCTGACCGTACGTTTGGGCTCTCCAAAGCCAAGTTTTTGCCCCTTGTTGAAGCACAACTTTTTGCGGCTTTTATCTGTGACGTACCGCTTGCTGGAGGACCTCCGTTTCCAAGCACATCGCTCTGATACAGGATTTTGTTGTTGTTGTTGCGTGTTATACTTAGCCCTCCTCTCCTCCCCTAAAAAAAGAGAAAGAGCATTCTTTGTGTAGCAGAGATGTATGGAGCGGGGTTTTTGAGTGTTGCTTGCCTCCAGGATACACACAGAAAACACAAAAAGGGAAGAAACAACACATTTTGGAGAAAACTGCAAATGACAAAGCACAGGGGGATGTAGGGTCTATCAAAACGGTCTTCCAAAGCCTTCTGAGCATAAGTATTTTGCATCATTACGAAAAGGATAAGAATATGTGCTCCTGGCTGCAGAGCCTGTGCTTAGATGCCCTGCGGCTCTTTGCTGGCATCGTGGCATCTGCAGAGATTTGGGTGGGTGCAAAATATGGACATTTGCACCTTTCCAGTCTGGGAACTGTCAGTGGAAGTGTATTGGGAATTACGAAGTATTTGAATTAAAAAGAGCGTGTCTTGTATTCGCTGTGTCACGGCAAGTGCTGTCGTGCCCCGAGGCAAAAGTAACTGTCCCTTCATTTGTAGGTTATCCTGGAGCGTGCTGTACAGCGTTTACATTTCAATAACGGCAAGTCTGCTGACACTGATCACGGTTAGAGGAGTCATCTCCGATCACAGCTTCTTTGAAATATATTTTTTTTATTTCTTTTATGGCATAGCATCTGTAAGTCTGCTTTTGTGTTCTTAAATGATGCACAAATCTTTCCGTTTCCTAATCAAAGCATCTAAAACTCAAAGACTGCAGAGCATTCTAGGCCTGGGCATTATATGAGAAAGTAACAAAAACTTCTCCGCTACTGGGATTTATTGTTGTAATTGTTATATATTGTTATAAGTTATTATATATATAAATATAATATTATATATATAATAATGCATATATGAAATTGTATATGATTTGTTATAATCACTGCTATTATATTTTGGGAGATTCTGACTTGAAATGAGAGTAAAGAGAGGTGCCAACGCCAGCATTAATGGGAAGGCTGATGCTGTGAGTGCCCCTGGGGCCAGGGGGCTTCCTCCTCGGGAGGCCGAGAGGGGTCTGATCTGGCTGCCCCTATAGACCTGCCCTAAACATCAGAGCTGTCTGCTCGATGACACAAGCCTTGCGATGTGCCATGTGCGTCTGTAGGGGACAACTGAAACTCAGCTGGGGCTCTAATTTTGCTTGTTGTCTTTTCATGCTGGTTTCTTTAATCGCCAGCAGGAACGCGTCCTGCTAACTGCTGGTTCTCTCCGCTGCAGATTCACTTCTCTTTCATGCTCAGCTCCTTGTTAAAGCAGCCAAATATTGCCAGTTTCATGGGATTTGTCCTTCACACCATCTTTGGACTGCTGGGCTTTTTGACATTGTTTGAAAATCTACCACCGTCTTTGGAATGGATTTTTAATCTCTTCAGTCCTTTTGCCTTCACAGCCGGCTTCTCAAAGGTATGTTCAAAATAAAGCCAGCACACCATAAAAGTTCGGCCCACAGCAAATATACTGCAGATTTCTGCTAGATAGCGGTAGCTGCCATGCGTGATTTGCATTGCCTTAACGACCCAGTCACGCCCCTCTGCCCTCGATGCTTCGTAAAAAGAAAACTTGACTGGGAATAGTACATGCTGGTTCATAACAAATATAGTTAGACTCTCAACTGCATCACGAATTTTACCAGCTCTTGTATATACAAAAAATTTCGGTCTCTGGAAAATTATTGCAGCAGTGGGATGTGTCTGGTGGGTACCAAGATCTGCAAGAACTGTGAGGTCTTGAAGTGCTGCGCCAGCAAATACTGTGTGCATCGCTCTTCTGGTGTAGAAGCTACTTCTGTATAGTTTTGAATTCAGCTCACCGAAGCACTTCTGATACTTGTGGTCATAATAACGTGTTGTCCTGCTTGCAAAAGGCGTCAAGATCACGAGTAGGCACCGTTTTCTGGTGAAAATGGTCATGATGATACAGCAGTGGCTTGCACGTAATATTTCTGGCTAAAGGAAGTGTTGCATCTGACTTGTGCTTTTTTTTCTTCCTAGATGATAAAATTAGAAAAATACGGACTAGCCTTTACACCAGAATTGTACCCTTTCTTTAAGCTATACATGGTGCTGACCCTTGACAGTGTCTTGTATTTGCTGTTGGCCATCTACTTTGATAAGGTTTTGCCTGGTAAGTAGAAATGTGAGAGGAAGAGTACAACCTTCTTTGCATTTTTCTTGTATAATCCTCTCCCTTCATAGGGTAAAAGGTGCCGAAGAAGTGGTGGGGTAGAGCTGAGAAAGCTGTAATCTACCTGGAGCAACAGAAAAGATGTCCTAGTAGTGAGCTGGTTGGGTTGTGGGATGGCATCTTAACGGCAATGAGCCGTGCCATGTTATGTGAGGGCTGAAAACTGCATTTGCCGTGTTGCTCAGGAACAAGTGATCAGGAAGAACACCGTTTTCCCAGAAGCTGGGTGCGTGAAGCCGCCTCGTTTGGCCCTGCCTCAAAAACAGGCTCCAAAAGGAACGTTAAATCTCGCAGCGAGGCACCGAGATCCTTTGCACCTACTCCAGCAACCCTGGGTTTAAAAGGACGTTGTAGGACTTGACCTGATTTTCCTATAACTTCTGGGCCAAAGAGGTGCTCAATGAGGTCTTTGCTGTGATTGTTGCCCACCTGCATTTGCAGATATGGATGAGTGGATAAGTTTGCAGGACGCACCAATCCTTTTACGCTGCTCCAAGGCTGTATTCTGCAGCTGTAGAGGAAGAAACAACTGGACACGGCATTTATCAAAGTTGAGTTGACACGTAGCAATTTTTGGTTGATATTTCACCTCCTTTGTTTCTGAATTAGGCAAGTACGGAGTACCGTATCCGCCTTTGTTCTTCCTGAGACCGTCGTACTGGTTCCAGCCCAGGAGCGGGTATGTGGGGGTGCGAGCTGGCGGCGAGGGCAGCCACGATCCCATCCTCAGCAATAACGCCGAGCCCATGCCTCCGGGCTTCGATGGGAAGGAAGCGATCAGGTAAAGGCTCTTGTAGCCATGAAAAATATAACACTGCACGTTATATTTGACTCTAGAGAGCGTGGCCGTATTGCACTGATAGATGTTAGACTGAGCCACCTAACACATACAGATAAGGTTAATGGCAAATACATGAAAGGGAGGGTTTGTTCAGTGTTTCATTCTGCTCCAAGAGCTGGATTTGAACATTTATTGGACATGGGGTATCTTCTGTGCCGGGGACCGGCTTGCTGCCCAGCAATTGCCTCTTAGCAGGGCAGCAGCAGTGAGTCTGTCCCCCTTCACCATCGTCTTTAAGAATGCTGCTGCTGGAGTCTGCTGCATCAGACAATGTTATTGACACCCTTACGGGGCTAGTTTGGCCCATTGCTGCTGCTGGCCATTGCTTATTACTAAAAAGCAAATATAAATCTGCTAAAATAATAGCTAGCTCATCGCTTTTAATTATATAAACACGTGTTTTCTCGTTCCCTTGGGCCTCTCGCTTCATTCACAAAGTGTTCGTTGAGTTTGACTTCAAAACCTTTTAAGCGTCTTTTAGAAAAGTACATTAGTTAACTCTGCTTTTAAGTGTACGAGAAATGAATTATGTAAAGCAGTTCCTTCAGACGGAATCACGCTAACCCCTGATGGTAAGGAGCAGGACCAGTTTGAGGAGGAGGCTGAGAAATATTCTTCCAATAGTTTTCAAAGGCTAATGCAAGGGAGAAGGAACGTGTCAAAATTGTGAGAGTCAATAGTAATGGATTGCTTACCTTTTCTTTAGAATAAATGATATTAAAAAATTATACAAGAAGAAGGATGAGAGAACCGAAGCTTTAAGGGGTAAGAGAGGCTTTGGAATTCTTTTAATTTCACTAGATATGAACCCAAGTGTTTTTAAATATACTGGATGTACTTAATTCTGCCTCCTACAATGTTAAAATGCATCATGCAGTGGTTATTTCTGCTGGGGTAAATTACTGGCAAATTTCTACCAGGTTGTTACCTTCCTGTTCACTCCAGGAAAATTACTATTTATTATTTTTTGCAACAGCAGAAGTCCCCTTAAAAGCAGTGAGTTTTGCAGCCATGAACCACTATAAAACTCACCTCTCCAACCTCCCTCTGAAAATGTAAACCCTTTGGGCAAACAAAACTTGGTTTTTTGGTCCCTGGCGACAGCTGAGTCTGCTGCCGCTGCCGGAGCCATGCTCTCCAGGCGCTTGCACATCTGCCAGCCACAGGTATGCAAGGAGTTGGCATGGTCATCGCGTAGTCATGGGATATTTGTTAAATGCCTTTGTTTAACAAGAACTCCAAATGACAGTGAAGATACCAGTATTGCCTCAAAGGTTTATATTGAGTAAAAAAAAAAAGAAAAAATACCCCAACACAAACAACCCACAAAACTGCAAAATAAGTCGTTTTTTTAAAAAAGAAAGGGGGTAGAAAAGTCTGGCTGCTTTGAAAACTCTTGAAATCTCCTGCGTTGGAAAGGCTATGGGCTCTTCTCTTTCTGCGGACTCTCTCTTGGGCCACGCTAAAATAAAAGCTTATGGACCTCGTAGAAACCAGAAGTCAAAATTCTTTAACTGCTGAAGTTAATACACTTGTTCCCTCAATTCAATCAAGACATGCCTGCAAGTTCCTTACTAAGTTTAGTCCCAACTTCTGAAGATGCAACCCATGACCCCAGATTTTAGATCTGTGGTTTTGCCTCTTGACTCCAAAAGAAACGTCATTCCTCCGCCATACGTGGCAGCAAGCTACAGGTACAAGTCCATTTCTCACAAACTCCCATCCTAACGTTATCCTATTGCTACCCTAGGTTTGTCCTTAAGTATTTATGAAGGCCAGATCACTGCATTACTTGGTCACAGTGGATCCGGAAAAACTGCTCTCTTAAATGTGCTCAGTGGATTTTCTAAGCCTTCAGCAGGTACGATGATTGACCTGAACACTGAAGAGGAGAAGCTGTTTGTTTTTTCAAGTGTAAGGGGATAAAGATACAAAAAACCCCAAGTTTTTGCTCAGTTATTCAGTCTGGCGCTTTGTCAGGGCAGATCGTTTCTTCAGCATGAGCTTCGGGGCTGATGCATCCCTTGTGGATACGCTCATGTGTGCAAGCATACACAGATGGCGATTTCTCCATCTGGATGGCTTGATGTTTCCCATGAGTTGCATACCTGTAGGAAATACGTATTAGTTCTTGAGGGAGAGATTTGGTGCTCTGAAATATTTTTGAATGGTATTAAAACTTTGGATAACACAAAGTTATTTTGACTTTTTCTTTTAAACACTTGAGAAACGCCCCCAGTGCTGGAATTAATGTGAAAGGTATGAACACACAGCAGGCTGCGTTCCCCTTAAATCTGGGAAATACTGTACAGTACGAAACTTGTTTCGTTCATTCCTGTGTGCAGGTTCTGCAACGATATACAACTACAAAGTGTCTGAAGTACAGGATATGGAAGGAATTCAGGCAATGGTTGGGATTTGCCCCCAATTTAATTTGCATTTTGAAGCCTTAACAGTGAAGGAAAACCTGAGAACTTTTGCTCACATCAAGGGGATTCAGCATAAGGAAGTAGAGCAAGAGGTTGGTATGTGGCTGTCTGACCTCTGTTTTACAGCCTCTTGGACACTTTGAGCTTTCTTTATAAAAGATTATCACCAGCATCTTGTTCCGCGGAGATGAGAACAACCCTAATTTAGGGGAGAAGTGGTTTTTCAGTTCTTTCCTATCCTTATGATATGCTCAGATAGAATTCAGATTTGCAGTCCTTAGAGATAAGTAAAGCCATTTAAAATAGGTAAGTTTTGACTCCTGAGGTTATACTCTCCTGTGCTGTGTGTAGCTATGTACAGTTTGGAAATCTGTCTCTTGTCTTTGTATATCACCAAGGTGCAGAAAGTTCTCGCGATGTTGGACCTCAGCGACCTTCAGGATGTCCGCGCCAATACCCTGAGTGGGGGACAAAAACGGAAATTGTCTCTTGGAATTGCAATTTTAGGGAATCCCCAGGTAGGGACCGGTCATATTTACACACGCGCCCCCCCGCGTACTGCTTTAGCACATAGTTTTACATTCTGACTTGGCATACTTGTACTTTTCCCCTGGCACTCCAAGTCTGCTGACCTACTAATCCACTTGGCTGCTGGAAGGATCAAGGAATCTAGGTCAACGAGAACCACATTTTAAATAAAAAGGGTAATAATATTGTAATAGGAGAAAAAGTAATAAAAATGGCTGATATCTGAGGATGCTTTTTATTCTTAGAGTGAGATCGTAAAAAGTATGAAATGAAACGATGTTAAGCATGGAAATGGTGTCTTGGACAGGTGGAGGTCTGATCTTGTTCGCCTTTGCAGGTGTTGCTTTTAGACGAGCCGACAGCTGGGTTGGATCCCTGCTCCAGGCACCACGTGTGGAGCCTTCTGAAGGAACGCCAGGCTGGACGCGTGACGCTCTTCACAACCCAGTCCATGGAGGAGGCCGACGCTCATGCTGGTGAGCCCAGATTTTCACACCATGGTTGACCTACAGATTGAAAATGAGGGTTTCCTGTCGCAGAGCCCATGTGTGGGCCCTGCCATGATGCACTCTGTGCTCACTGGACTCATTTTGTCTGATGGCAACCACCAAACCCAGGCTGAGCAAAAGCTAAAACTGGGCTGACGTGCCCTTCCAAGACCTTGCTTGTGCTCTGCTTCAGGATGAAGCAATTGCGTATTATCTGGATGTACCACCAGCAGCTCACACACACATTAGTGATATTGTTTGAATTAATATCTTCCCCATTTCCTTATTGCTCCTGGGCTGCATGGGAAATTTTCCACAAGCCTATAAGAATACATAATCAAAAGATTAACCTTGGCGCTTAGGAGAAAGGCAGCAGTTCAAAAAGAAAAAAAGCCGTCAGCACTGGCCTGGTTTTACTCCTCTCGACTCCATTATAAAAACGTCTGTTGAGTTCAGAAGGAGCAGAGTGAGGCCAGTCTACTGCACTGTTGTAAATCCCCCCCCCAAATCCTTTGTATTCATCCCTCCTTAGATCGGAAAGCTTTCCTCTCAAATGGGAGATTACAGTGTGTTGGCTCATCTCTGTACTTGAAGAGAAAATGGGGAATTGGCTATCACTTAAGGTAAATCCTTTTCTTTTTGGTCATCAGTCTTTTTGGGAAAAGCTTCTAGTTGATGTATTTTCTCGTAGCGTCTGCATTCTATAGAGTTTCTGTACAGAGTAATAGAAAACTTGACAATTCCTTTTAGAAGACTTTTGAGGCTGCCAAAAATATCTTGCTTTGGATAGCAAGTTGCTTTTCTTTGGAACCCCATCTTGAAAGCTCTGAGCATGTAGCTAAAATGACTTTGCAACCTCCTTCGCAGCCAAAAGGGGACCGGAGTAAGATGAGTTGCAATTTCCACATACTCAGTGGTGCCAGAGTGACGTACAACAGCTTTAATGTAAAGTTGTTTTTCTTCGGAGTTTAATTTCTGTGTTCTTGGTTTAGCGGTGTTGGCCAGGATCATTATTCTTAACCTCAAGTATTTCTCGCATGCGTGGCAAAACCAGGGGCACTGCGGATGCCTGTAAAAATTCCCACTGAAATGCTGCCCAGTTTTGGAGGTTTCCCTATGGCTTGAAGAACGACCACTGGCTTTGTATTTTAAATGGATGATGCATGCTTTTTTCTTTTCTCGTTTAATATTATAGCAAATACTTTTTAACACAAACAGGATGAACATAAATGACGTGTGTGACCCTGAGCTTACATCATCCCTGGTCAGACAGTACGTCCCTAGTGCTGTGCTTACAGGACGGAAGGGGGATGAGCTGGGATATCTGCTACCTCTGGAAAACACTGACAGCTTCCCAGGTAAGAAAAGCCCGTCATTGTGCCAGGGTTGTAAAGGGAAACCAAGTCGGGGGAAAAGAAGAAAGCAAAGTTGCTGTGAAGGGAATAACTATGTTCCCTGGTCCATACTGCATGGGATTAGGAAGGCCAGAGCTGCATAAACATCAGCCTTAAAGAAAAATGGACATGCTAATATCAATACTGCAGACGAACAAAAGAAATTTCACCAATTAATCTACAAAATAAAATCCATTGAGTCTGCTCTGGTTTCAGGATGAGACTTCTTCCACTGGGAAGGCCCGTGGTAATCAAGAATTCCGAATGTTCTACTTGCCTCTAAAGAGCACTATTTTGCTCTACCTCTATTTTGCCGTGGCTTTTAAGTTATGGAGATTAATGACGTGAACACCAGAACGTAGAACATTGATCATGCCAGTCTGTTTCTGCTCAACCGTAGGCTTGGTCGCTGGGTTGAATCTGGCTGTTTCTCTCGTGCAGATCTGTTCAGCCACCTTGAGAGCAGTCTTCTGCAGGGGGTTGTTAATTATGAGGTTAGCAGGACAACCCTGGAAGATGTTTTCCTGAAGCTGGAGGGTGAGGAAGCCACTGGTCTAGAAGGTAAAACATTGACTCCCATTTGCAAGCTTTGGGTAGCAAGTTGCTTTTCTTTGGAACCCCATCTTGAAAGCTCTGAGCATGTAGCTCAATTAAGGTTCCATATATACATATCTTTTAATTCAATATCTAATGAGTTTC
Source organism: Stercorarius parasiticus (assembly GCA_013396915.1). Classification (NCBI taxonomy): domain Eukaryota; kingdom Metazoa; phylum Chordata; class Aves; order Charadriiformes; family Stercorariidae; genus Stercorarius; species Stercorarius parasiticus. The sequence goes on along the minus strand of VWZL01006768.1, from coordinate 1,499,171 downwards.
GATTAAATGTGAATTTTGGTAGGTTTTGGTAGGTCAAGAGGTGCAGTTCTATTCAGCTCTCCTTTAGTGAAGGATATCTTCTTAAGGAAGTCTAGATGATTCAGTCTCATCTTCCCAAGAGCTTTTAAGCACATGAATGAAGACTGATGTTGGAAGGGTATTTGCTTTTGAAGAGTAGATCAGGAGGTAGGAAGAGATAAACTGGCCAGAAGGCATTTCACAAAGCCAGTGAAGGTATTGGATGTGTTGCCATATGAGCCCAGGTCCAGCCAGTCCAACTTCACCAATGTAAATTATGTTCTAGATAAATTAGGGCCCTTTTTCTCTGCCCTTCTTTCTTTTCTGGCTAAAAATTAAAGGGTTCCTCTATTCGGAACAGAAGATCCTTGTTGATTGTTTGCACTTAAACGTGTCCTTTAAACGCTCTTTGTGGATAATGATGTTTCTCATGGTGAACATGCAGAAGATGGAGACCTCGAGGAGAAGGACCAAAGCCTCCTGGTGTTTTCCGAACAGGAGAGCATGGCAGTGAGCGGGATGGCGCTCTGGAGGCAGCAAGTGTGTGCCATGATGCGAGTTCGCTTCTTAAAACTAAAGCATGAAGGAAAGTTTCTCAAGTCCATGTAAGTACGGGAGCTCTCGCCCAGTCTGCAGCCCTTGTGCTGGCTTGGTGCTCTCTAATGGATTTGATCATTCCCTTGAGTGACTGAGAGAAGGCTTAAATACTAGTGGAGAAGTTTGGAAGCTAAAAATTAGGTGGGAAATGTTTAAAAGCTGCAGTTATAAGGACAGTTAGAATTTACTGGTAGAGCTCTGAATTGCTTAAGTTTTAAATTTCCCCTTGCCTTTCTCAACCTAAATCACACAATTTGCTAAAGGTGGAGTTTCCCTGGACCCACTTATGGTCTGTTTTTCCACCTAGATTGCTGTTCTTTGGAATATTTATCCTTCCAATGCTTATGATTTTCATTGAATTTCAACTGTGGGACAGCTCCGGCAACTGGGAAATCACGCCTAGCTTGTATTTTCTTCCCACTGCAGAGAAAATTCAAAATAAGTCGACAAACCTTCTCATCTTCAATGATACAGGTGAAGAAGAACGTGTGATGTTGATTCGCTTTCTGCACCACTCTGAGACTTAGAGTTGATAGACCAACCTTGCCTTACTCTTTCTGTACATTCCTTTATGTATTTGTAGCTTTGTGAAGTGTTTTCTCTTGAGCAAAAGCAAATCCAATTTTAGTGGTGATAACTGAATAGCTGATACTTAGGAGTAATGAACCAGGTAAAGTAAAAGATCATTAAAAAAAAAGCAATAAACCAACTATGGAAACATACATTTTGTTTAACTAGTTTAATTGAAATAGAAAAAAAATAGAGGCAATATAAGTTTGCTTAGATTCTAAATGATTTTTTTTCCCATACCTCTGCTTTGCAAGTGGGAAGTTGTCTATAAGAAACTGTTTATATTTAGAGAAAAAAAAAGTTCTTGACTTGATTTCAGGATCAGAAATTGAGGATTTCATTGCTGCTTTGAAGACTCAAAACATAATCCCAGAAATAACTCTTGAGAAAAACGTCACAAGCCTTCCACTACATAACGGAGCTATAAAAATATCCCTGGAAGGCAAGGTGAGTGATATTTTTTTCTTCTTGCATTCTGTGTGTCAGCAGGATTTTCTGAAACGTGTTTAAATGAGGCACAGCAAAATGCACACACACCAGCAAAAGGGAGACTATTTATTCGACAAATTTAATATTATCACTAACCCCATTTGTGGGAAACCGGGATTATGTTTGGTTGTTTCCACTGTATGTTTTCCTAGAGTGGTCATTACAGAAAAGCATCAATGCAAGTCTTTTGTGCTTTTCTCCAGAAATTACTGTCTTTATCGATCATTTTGCTTGTGCTACCCATTAGCGCACTTCCAGGTCTCCATGTTCCCGCTCTTCAGTAAAACCTCCTGATTGCATTTCTCATGGCTTTTCTCCAAACCCTCCCCTGGGGCCGGCTCCTCCTCACACCTCTCACGGGCGTGGAGATAACCTCTTTTGCTCTTACGTCTTCAGAGCTACCGATTCACGGTCATGTGCAGTGTGGAACACATCAACTGTTTCCCCGTGCTTGTGAATATCCTCAGCAACACCTTCCTAAGGCTCTTCAATTCCACCCAGCGCATCCGCATCTGGAGTCAGCCCTTTTACGGCGTGAGTGTCCTGCCTTTCTCGGTGAAAATGAATCGAAATAGCGGTGCTGAAGCGATAAGGACTGGGTGGGTTGGAAATGTGGTTGGATGAGTAACCTCCAAGGGCTGGGGTCAGTGGTCCAACTGCTGGGGTATTTCTCAGTAGTCAATACCAGGGCTATTTAATGAGAATTTCTTCTGCAGTGTTTAAGGGCTCTATAGGGTTTCAGTGTCAAAAACATTTAATCTTGTGCTCTGTGGCAATATGTAAGAATATAGCGGTAATACTTGCAAGCCCTACCTCGCTTTGCCATCCATTTGATGAGAATCAGCATCAAAAAGGCAGTCTCTATCCTCAACAATTTATAGTAATTCAAATATTTTTTGCCTAAATGCTTTTGTTTATTGCTTTATTTTGTGTTCTTAAACACAAATTATTTACCAGAAGTATTATTGCTCGCTTGCATATTTAGTCATCCTATGAGCATTGACCCAGCCAGATTTTCCCTGGGCAGCTGTTGATTACTGATGACTTCTGAATTTCTATTCTGCAGACACACACCCCAGAATTAAAGAGTGACATATTTTTCGTCTGTCTCAACTACTTGTTGATTTTGGCTGCTGGTTTGCCTCCTCACTTTGCAGTGAGCAGCATGGAGGATTACAAGGTAAAAAGCGTGCGCTGAAAGCAGTTTTAGAGAAGAAGTGAACGCAAACGTGACGTCTCTGGGTAGCAGTCCACGTGCCGGGGGGCTGGCCCGCACTTCTAGGTAGGATGCAGGAAGAAATACAGCCACACGAATACAACGTTGGACCAAACCACGTTACCTTGCGTCTCAGGGAATCAGCTTTGACTCGGGACGATTTGGGTGTTAATGAAGATTTTTGTGTCAGGATGATTTTTTTTTTTTCTTTTTAAGAATGATGTGTTTTAAACAACAGTAAAAGAAAGAAAGAATTGAAAGTTCTTGGAAAGGAGGGGAAGGCTCAGCCAGGGAAGGGAGGAGTGAGGGTGATGGAGGGGGAGGAGGAAGAGGAGCAGGAATGATGTTTTGGGCTCTGCTGAATCACCTCCCTTTTCCCATTTACTTTCCCAGCTCCAGGCTCGTGCCCAGCTGCGGCTGGCGGGGCTCTACCCCTCGGCGTACTGGTGTGGGCAGGCGCTGGTGGATGTCCCGCTGTTCTGGACCCTGGTGTGCCTCATGTTCGGGATCGTGCTACTCTTCAACCGCGTCTGCCCCTTGCAGGCCAGCAGTGTCCTGCTCCTGGTGAGCTCTCTGCGTGCGGGAAAGCGGGCACGCACAAATCCCCCTCCCTCATCTCCCAGTGAGATTTTGCATTAAATACTTCAATCGAAATGGATTGCTCTAGGCAGGCTTTCATCTACCTGCATCCATCTCCTAGTCACTGACATCAGTCTCTCTCTCTCTAGATCGTTTGCGTCATTGGTTATGGAGTATCTCTTGTCCTCCTCGTCTATTTAATTGCCTTTAAATTTCGCATGGGACGAAGCAATCGTTACATTTGGTCTTTCATCTTCATTCTGGTGAGTGAAGTGAATCTTCACTCTGAAGTGTTTGATTTACGCATCCTGCCACTTGAGGTTTCACTTCAAACATACCGATATTCAACAGAATAACCCAAACCAGTAACAAATAGCCTATTTTTTAGCAACAATACATTAATATTGGAAACACTTTTTCCGCTATATTCCAGGTGAATTTCACTCTCTATGTGTTCAGTGAACTAGATGAGACACGTTACTTCATCTTCTCTGCTTTGATTCCTGTGTTTCCACCGCTGGGCTGCTTGAGCTTTACATCAGTAAGTAAACGTGTCCTACTAAATTCAATAATGATCCTAATGGTGCAGACTGGAAAAGCAAGAAGCACTTTCCAAATTCCCTGTCTCGAAGTGCCAACTGTCAAAAAGGCAGAGTGAGAAAGGGCAACAGGAGAAGAAAAGATCCAGGCTGTGGAGTGAGGGAAGGGACCAAGATTTGACTTGTTAATCCATTGTTTGATTGGGATATTTTTGGTGTATTTAGTTACAAAAAGCTGTTACGATGACTGTATTTTGGCAGCCAGGGTAGCATGGGAGGGGAAGGTGGTGGAGTGGGAAGACCTGGAGGGATGAAGGGAGCTTGGCAGAAGGAGGCAAAGGACTGAGAAGAGAGAAGCCACGATGGAAAAGGTCGCTGTAACCTGGCTCCTCTGAATTAGCTGTAGCCAAGGAAGCTGCAGCTCTTTGAGGCAGCATCAACCCCAAGAAATAAGTACAAAACAAAGCTCCTTTATCCCACCCTGAAGAAAAGCTAAGCATCCCCAAATCCCACACTTGCTCCAACCCTCCACTGAGGCACACTGTGCTAAGGAATTTTTCTAATCAACGGATATTTTTCTCTTGTAGCGTTCTTCGTTGTTTTACGATACCGAACTTCTTGAGTCATGGCATCACGTTTTCGTAGCTGTCTTTGCGGTAAGGAGCAATTTGATGATGGTTGTTTTGGAAAGGATGACTGTTCTAATGAGATGGACTTGCGCTGGGCTTGTATAACTCTCCCCGTAAATAAAGCATGGGTTATGTGGCCAAAGTTTCCCATTCAGTGTTGGCAGGGGAGGTAAATCCCAGTGCTCATGAACTTGTGTCTCGTGTGACCCTTGGATGCCGTACCATATGTGGGGAAAATGGTGGGGGGATTAAGCGGAGCTCATGCGTAAGGCAGAGACGTTATTAATCAACTAATCATCCTAATGCTGCTTCTACAAAAGAACGGTGTCGTATCTGATCCTGCGGGATGTCTGTTGGGGTGCAGATTACCTGAGCTAAAACTGCAGCATGAAGTCAAGGCGTTTGCAAATGATCTGCATATGAGATGGAAACGTATGCAAAGCATCAATTTAACTTCTTCCCCTTTTGGACCAATATGATTACCTTTTCAATAGCTGAAGTAAATGAGATAGGTCCCTGCATCCCCTTATAATTAAAATTAATCGAGTGTGTCGTTAACCTTGTCTCCATACAAACCTAACTCGTTATTGCTTTTTAGCCTTACATCCATTGTGTGATTTTTGCTTTTCTGCTGCGCTGTTTGGAGATGAGATATGGAGAAGCAGTAACGAGACTTGATCCCGTCTTCAGGTATGTCCCGGGCAGGCGGGTGCCAGGATGCTGGGACGCCGGGATGCCTTGTGGCCACAGTTATCCCAATCTGCGCAGTGGGCTTAGTGCTGCACAGCCAGGCTGGGCCCTCCTGGCTCACCCCTGACGGCAGCAGCAGAGGAGTGAACTTAAAAACATTTTGCAAAGTGTGGATAGAGCCCATATTTTTAGCTTTAACCAGCTTATCTGGAGAGGAGGAAACTGAGAACAAAGGGAGGGATTTTTTTATTCCTCTGGGTCGTTACAGTTTCCGACTTTACTTACTGGAGTTTTCCTGAACGTGTCTGGAGGCAAATTCCCACCCAGTGTGTTGCAATAGAAGGTCAGTTGAACTACAATATCCTAGAGAGAGTAACAAATGTGATTTAAGCTTTTTTTTTTTACTAAGCTTCATAGCTGAGATTTTGGGACATTTTACTACAACTGGCTAAATCAATAGTTGCAAATTGAAATCCAGCCTTTTAACTCCTTTTCAGACACGTCAGTATTGCGCTCTGCAGGATGGAGACTTCCCCTAAAGCTTCGTCAGGCTGGGGTCGTCACCACCCACTCTCTGCCTGTCTGTCACCAGCAGCATGCGACTGACCGCCAAAGTCATGTGGGAGAAGATTTGTAAAAAGTTTTAAATTGACAAACGTTAACAAATGTGTCTCAGCTAGGAGTGAGATGCCCAAATAGCTTTGAAAACCCACCCTGTGGATTTTAATTCTCCTTGAACAGGTCATTGGCATGTATCGAGGAGGACACCAGTCAATACTTAGTGATGAAAGAAAAGCTAAAGCTGGCTTCTATTTTCTCATACATGTCAGTGGGATATTTTTTTTTCCTTCTTTTCCATGAATAAATATTTGAGCAAACACCGTGGAACAGTTCCCTGAATTCAAACAAATTGTGCGGGGCGCTGCATTGGCGCTGCCCCGGGAACAAACTCATAAATCTGAGCCTTTTTGGGAACGATTCCCGGTGACACCATCTCTCCTCCTCCGCTCGCAGGATCCAGCGGAGCAGAGCGGTCGCCCACCAGAACAGGGACCCCCCCGGGGAGGAGGCCCCAGAAGTCCGGGCGGAGAGGGAGAGGGTGAGGAGCGCCGTGGTCTCCCCGCAGCAGGAGGAGGTGAAACCAGCCTTCTGCCTTGTTTTCTTTTTCACTCTCTGCCTTCGGGTCTGTCTCTGCTTTCTCAGCTCATCCACTTGTTTATTTACTGATCTGATGTCCGAGCGCGCACCTCACCACCCAGCCCACGGTCACCCTGGCACCAGAGGGAGTTTAGCTGGCACTATATTTTTATTCCCATTCTGCTTCCCCCCCACCCCCCCCACCCCTTTTCTGTTGCTGTTTCCTGGATTTTTAATTGAGAAATTTTCTCTTTAAAGAGTCATACTTAATGGGAAGAACAGATGAGCTGTCTCACGGGGTAGAAGGAGAGTTTTTATTTCCCGCTTCATCTCTTCACAGGACTCGGTTATCATTGTCAACAGTTTGCGCAAGGAATATGAAGACAAGAAAGCCAGTTCCATCTTTAAGAAAAAGAAGAAAGTTGCTGTCAAAAACCTCTCTTTCAGTGTTAAAAAAGGTTCAAGTATATTGCTGCACCCCCTACAAATGACCCTAAAATCTAACGTGAAGGTCACCTTTGGAGTCCACGTTTTTGTTAGAACTTTCTTGTGGGCAACCAGACCCAATGCTCCTGCATGCACGGTTTTAATTAATGGGGATAAGTTAATGAACGGCCCTTTCTCTTACTGTACTTTTAGATATTTTCTACCACGCAGGGAAGAAAGTCTTACTAGCAATAATTATTATTAACGGGTCTTGCGTATTTGTTCTAGGAGAAGTATTAGGTCTGTTAGGACCCAACGGAGCTGGAAAAAGCACAACTATAAACATGATTTCTGGGGACATAACGGTGGCTGCTGGGGAGGTAGGTGATTCCTTTGGAGCATCTGGGGGTTGACCTTGACGTCTTTATAAAGGAAGGGTGTGATAGCGCAAGCTGGTAACACAGCCCTTAAGTCAGGGAATTTATGTAGAGGCAACCCTGGGTGTTTACAGAAGTAAGATGTAAGTCTTGATTTACTCAAAGCACATTCTAGTTTTCATCAAGATCACTGTTATAGATTTAAGGGTTTGAGCTACGCAAAACCTTCGGTGTGCATTTGGAACCCCTCGTGAAATGTCACCAGCCCTGTAAGGAATGTTGACATCTAAAAAAAAATAAATAACACTCTTCATAAACAGCCTTGCAAAACCAGGAAATTGAAAACGAATGTGAACAGAGTTGGGCCAGTAACGATCCATCACTTAATTACATGCAGGATGATTAATGACATGTGAGGGGGAGGGGAAATGCCATTGCTGTTACAGACTTGGGACTGAATGTTGGAAACGGAAAAGTATTACTGGGAAAAGGTAGCCTCATGTTGGTACTATTGCGTGAAGTTTTATTGGTAGTAAATAGCGTTTGGTTTTGTGAAGAGGCTGACCTGGATTCGGGTGATGTTGTGGTGGATGGAGACGATCACCCCAGTGATGCTGGACTTCCTTCCCCACGTGCTAATGAGGTTCCTCACAACGCAGGAGCAAGCGTTATTGTGTTTCCAAGGGTTCCGTTGACCGACCCCGGGATCCCCCGCCTGTGTGTCTGTGCAGGTGCTGCTGGAGGGCCGCGGTGCAGCCGCGGGGCGCCTGGGCTGCTGCCCGCAGCAGGACCCGCTCTGGCCAGACCTCACCGTGCACCAGCACCTGGAGGCCTACGCTGCCCTGAGAGGGATGTGGAAAGGAGACACAGCTGTTAGCATCGGCCGGTACAAAGCCAAATGTTTCTAGCTTTTTTGGTTTTGTTTTTTTTTTTGCTTTACCTTGGAGAAACTGGATCTCCTTCTGACGAGATCTGCTACTTTGTACTGTTCTCAATCCCTTGCCTATGAAGATTTTGACTCTGGTTTGTCTAGAAAACTTAAAATAAATTAAACTTGCTCCAGTTCGTGGGCAGCTATGTGAGTGACTCACTTCTCTCATTAGCTGTGCTTACAGCCTTGAGTTTCTGCAAAAGTTCTTTAATTTACTGCCTGAGCTAGAAGTAAAATCACGAAGTAACCCAAAGTGATGCCAGACCGTGTATGTTAGTCTCTGGTTCCTCAGTACCCCTGACCACAGCTTATTTTTCCTTTCCATTCCCCACAGCATAGCAAAGGCCTTGGATCTCCAGAAGCATTTAGAAACCCCAGCTAGGAGGTTATCTGCTGGAGAAGCCAGAAAGGTACCTGTCATATTTGTGTTTGGTACTTGAGCAAATCCTCCTCGCTTTTCCTCGAATGTGGTGCACAGAAGACCTTCATTCAAGCTCGAGGATGTGTTGGGTTCCTTGCCCTGGTGTCAGCGAGAGCAGAATATGGTCCTTGATGTTGTGAAAGTTTTAATTTTTTTTGTTTCACAAAGCAGAAATTTTCTTCTTGGAGCAAAGCCTGAAATTCAAACCGAATAAAAAAAATTCCACGAATTGGATGTTGTTATGAAAGAACCTCATGGTTCCAAAGGGAGTTACTTCCTCCTAACACAGAGGCAGATACAGCAGAGTGGGTTTTCATCCATAGCTTTTGAATCCAGCTGGCAGGATCCCACCCCCCCGCTCTTTCCCCATTCTCCTGCACTGTATGTTTAATAAATGCTAAGCACAAATCCGATTTACAAGGTAATCACCTCTTCATGCCCCACCACATGCATCTGCCAGTAAATGGGATGGAAAACCATTTTCAGATCTTTGGCAGGCTTGGCGGTTTTGGCGAAAGCTAATTTTGGGAGATTAAAATGTTAACTAAGAACACCTGAGGTGGTGGGGGTTTTTTTGCATCCCTGTTCCTCCTGCATTTTGGAGTCAAAAATTTCATCTCCGAAAAGATTCACAGTGGTTAGGATCTAGCCTGGCAACTCACCGGTTCTGCGGGAGGAGTAACGGCAGACCTGACCTGACCTCGGTGTCTTTCCCATTTCAGCTGAGTTTTGCGCTGAGCGTCCTGGGAGATCCGACGGTGATGCTTTGGGATGAGCCGTCGGTGAGCATGGACCTGAAAGGGCAGCGCCGCATGTGGTGAGCAGCCCCGCTTGAGCAGAACTGAGAAGCGTAGAACAGGTTCAACAGGATGGGTCTTACCCTCCGTATTGTAGCACCCCTTGGGCAGGCAAAGAGGTTCTGCCTCGGTGGCAGAGCACTTCTGCGTTTTCCCTTTTTCCTGAAGCACAGGGGATGGGGTACCACTCGCTAAACTCCTCACGCAGCAGGCAGTAAGCCCTCAGATGTCAGATGTCATCGTAATGGGAGTGCAACAAAAAAATATGACTAGATTTCAGCTGAACCGCTGCATTTTGTACAAAAGACACAAATTCCAGTTTCTCCAGAGCACAAGAAAAAAACTACAGATAGTTCTTCCTTCTCATCACTCCGCCCTAGCGCTTGCTCTAGCTTTTCATCAACAGTTTACACTGAAAGTGTAAAATTTGGAGGGATGCTGACATGACAAATTGTCAACGGAGTATTGGCACCCACATGTTATCTTCAAGCAAGGTAACTCAAGTCTTTTAAATAGCTTATCCCCTTTTTTTTATGGTTTTATCATTTCAGTTGATTTCTGGGCGGGAGACACAAAAGGGTGATTTTTCTTCTGGGAGTAACTGCCATCCCTCTGTTCCCAGGAAAGTGATCCAGACCGTGGTGAAAGGCAAGGAGCGGGCAGCCATCCTCAGCACCCACTACCTGGAGGAGGCGGCGGCGATGTGTGACCGGGTGGCCATCCTGGTGTCGGGGCAGCTGCGGTGGGCACCGGGGTCACATCACTCAGCTGATTTTTAGCCTGGGTGGGGTGGTGGTGGTTTTTGTTGGATGGTTGGTTTTGTTTTTTTCTTCTTAATCTAATAGAAAATGTTGGTTTGGTTTATCCCTAGTGTGTAACAAACATAGTTTTGTGAGGAGGTGGGTTGTTTTGGCCTCACAGCCTAAACAGCTGATGAGTAAGAGGATGTCTGCATATCCGCTGCTCGTATCCAGTGATGGCTTTATTTGCCGATTATGATGGTTTGAGCACTGTTTTCCCTCCTCTGCAGGTACATCGGTTCCCTTGAGGATCTGAAAAGAAAGTTTGGCACGACTTACCAACTAGAACTCAAAATGATGGACACGGGGCAAAGCGATGCTCTCCACTCCGAAATTCTGCACCTCTTCCCCCATGCGGCTCGGCAAGAAAGGTTCCTACCCCGTGGGCTGCTCACCCAGCCCCGGCTCGTGCTGGGATGCTCTGTTGCTCCTACTGGCCTTGTTCAATAATTTAGCTGGGAGTACAATAACCCTACAAGCACCCCTGCATCTTGGTGCTGAGTCATGAAATGATGAATTCCTTTCTTAATTACTCTTTCAGGATGACTTCTTTGCTCATCTACAAGATACCAATGGAAGATGTGCTACCTCTGTCCCAGTCTTTCTCCAAGCTAGAAGCAGGTAAAAGGAAATAATCCATTAAGTATGAAGATTGCTTTAAAATTGTTCATATGAATTTGTTTTTTAAGGATGCCTTCTCCATCCCTCCGCAGCTAAACGGAATTTCAGGCTTGAGGAGTACAGCTTGTCATTGCACACTTTGCAACAGGTACGTTGATGTAGAAGTTACAGGTGAGAAACTGCCTGTGTAAAAAGAAGAAATAACCTGTGACCGACGTGGGTACCGTCAGACCTTGGCAATAACAGCGTCGTTTCCACTGCGGTGTGTTGCAGGCATTTGTAGACCTCACTCGGGACCTGGAGGAGCACAATCCGGACGCAGCATCCGACGGGGCTGTGGAGCGGAGACCGCTTCACCTCTGAGCCCTTGGAGCCACAAAGGAAAATGTTCAGCGTGTTTCACCAGTGTTACTGATACGTGTGATCGGATGCAGCCCTCGGACTTGGTTACCCGTGTCACAGCACGTACCGCTCTGCAAGTTTTCTGCCTCACAAAGAAAAAAAGAATTATTATTTTAATAAATAAAGCCTTTATCCTTTGACTGATGCCTGCCATTCACCTGTACCCCTACTCAGACTGACTCACGAAGATTTGCTGTGCTAAGGAATAACCCCGCCGGGATGAATTGCTGGTCCCAAGGCAGCAAGGGGGGCACCGTGGCTGGAGGGGGGGGCTCGGTCGTTGGAGAGAACCATGTGCAAACTCAGAGGAGGCTCTGAAACCCTCAGTCGTCCATGGCAGGAGGACACCAGGGCTTTGGCTTGCTCAGTCCTGAGAAGCATCCTTCTGCCTGGTGTAATATGGGCAACAACGGTGGTGTTTTCTAGTGGAGGGGTGTGGGGCTGGGTTTTGACCCAAAAAGCTGCTGTTGCTCTGTGTTCCAGCTCGGGTCACCTTGGCCCACCGCTGGTCCCCACCGCTGGGGACACAGAGAGAGGAAAGGACTCAGCAGTCCCCGGAAAACGTAATGAAAACTGGTAGCTCTTAGATCACCATCTTTAAAAAAAGCAATTATTATCTGGAGTCAAAATAAGGTGTGCTTTGACCCAAAGTAAAGCTGGAGCGGGACAGGAGGCTGAACGGGTTTTCTGGCTACAGCACATGTGTCTGAATTGCTTTGGTGGTTGGGAAGACGGGGTGGGCTCCTCACTAGCACCCACCCTCTGTGAGTGCTTGGGAGGGATGTGGACACTGGTGGGAGGATGGGGGCAAGCACCAGCACCCCGACCCTGTCTGAGCAGATCAGCAGCTCTTCTTAGACTCCAGCCTGCCAGGGCTAGACTTAAATAATA